>MNPL01016066.1:5563-22796 GCA_002081605.1 Tropilaelaps mercedesae | reverse complement strand
TATATATATATATATATATATATATAACAGGGACCACATTATTAATATGCTTGTAGATCATATTCGGCAAAAGTGAATTTCATTAAAAGCGGCGAACCACGCGACTCTTTTCGTTTCACGTATTCGGTATCCTTTTAAGAGACCATAACACAGTGCCGCACTCACTCCGACATCCAGGACAGCAGAACCAGCTGGTCAGAAGTGGTAATTACAAATTTCAAGTCAACGAATGCCACTGACGTTCCAGCAGTTTTCGTCCCGTCACGCGAACCAGTCCGAAAGCGAAGTTCACATTCGCTCCATTGGGTTACTCTCTTCTATGATGCTTCGCTCGTTCTCTGTGTCGAGATGAATGCGAGCATTGCGAAGTCAACAATGTCCTTCCATTCTATGTTCTACTAGCCTCCCCTTCTTTCTCCTTGCTCTGAGATCTGATTTGAGCAGGCGATGGTGGTCCTATTGGCCGGCGCTATGTCACTTCTGCAAATACGGCTCTGTTCGCGGATCTCGTGGCTGCGCTGTTTGTCCACTGATGAATGCCAATCGCGCTCGCATTCAACTGGACCCCCACTCGCGTCTCAGTGCTAGCGACGTGGCGTCGCATGCACGGCGACATCGAGTGCGTGGCGTCGAGGTTCTGTCGCCGCCTTGGCACGGAGTGAACGTCCCAGATGAGTAGATATAATCAAACGATCAGGCGGCGGTTACTGGTGTCATTAATGGACATTAGATGGATTCGCGACGGGTCGTGACGCGGCTGACGCAAGCGGGCTCGTTCTGGAAACTTTGTTGCGTTCGGGCCAGACTCTTCTCGGAGCAACGTGAATGAATAAATGGATCTTCTTAGCAAATCTCTCGTTTATATTCGCCTCCAAGCTATTCATCATCGTCAAACCGTTTACTAACTAAACTACTACTACTACTACTACTGCTACTACTGCTACTACTGCTACTAGTACTACTGCAGTGCCAATGCATCGATGTTGCTGAGGGCAGGCCGTTGTTGTCGCGGCCAATGGCCAGTATGAGTATATTGTGTTGTATGCTTTTTCCCCGTAGACTCGTTCACTACAAGAAACTTACGTTTCTATAGGCACCTCAAATTATATGAGAAACGCGTTGTTCATCAACATCTTTAGGTTCAAAATCTTAGAGAGTTGGCGGCTCACATCTATCGTAGCAAATATACTCGAGGTGGAAGCCAATATACATAATGAATTTCACCTCAAACCTTCAAATACACCAAAAATATAAAGACTCTGCTGCTTAAGAAATGCTCTATAGTCGTTAATCATGCGGGGAGAGTCACCTCCGAAAAACTCAGATGAAACGCGTCAGCCAAATTTAAAAAGATCGATTTTCCTGCACCGTCATCGGGAAATGTAGCCATGACCGGCCCACGGACAGACGCCATTTTCTATGGACAGATAGAAAGTATATAAATACATTAATCGACAAAAGCACACAACGAGATAAGCAACAACGTTTGTTTTCACTCACACACACACACACACCCACGAATGTCGTTAGCCCCACTTCTTAATGCCCCCTCACACATGTCAGCTGGGAGATACGTGACGGCTATGACTTTCAGTGACCACCATGTTACTTCGGGGTCGGTCACGTTGCGAGGTACCGTGTCTCGATCGTTTCAGCACGCGTGACCCACAATAATACCCTGATGGATATTCGAACCAAAGCTGCTCTGCCGTTTTGCTGCTCGTTAAATGTTTTGCGTCGTGTCCTGTCCCCGAGTACAGGGGCGGATGTGAACGTGAATCAATATTGGGCGTACGCAAATGAATTTGTTATGTCGTTAAGACATTTCCGGAGCGGTTCAGGGTCGCCGGCGGTCTATAATTCATACTTCAGATAAGCAGAAAATGCAGAAAAAGCAGAGAAAAAACTTGCTTGAAAGGAAAATAATTGCAACATCTGATCGCAAGAAAGTACCTCGGAAGAATATGTCGAAAAAATGAACGAGATAGCTAATTAGTTCAATCCGAAAGGTAATCTTCATTGCTCGACGTCTGGAGAGTCATGGAAAGTACTCTAGAAGTTCCCAGCCAGCACTTCCTAATGTTTCCAGATTGCACAAACTGAAAATTACTGTCTGTTCGGCCGACTATAGACCTCTAGAACGACCAGTGACGCAGCTTCATCGACAGGCTTACAAACGTGGGTTTGTTTCTGTTCAGATTTAGGCTTAATGCAAAGGACCAGCCAAATATGTGCTCGTTTCATTGTGCGTGGTCACGGTTTAACTCGAGCGTGTCGTCTACAATTATCGGCCGTACAATGCACAGCGTGCGATGCAGCTGCCCCATAGAATACCTTTGTGTGTCAGGCGTGACGGTCTGCGGTTGTCGACTACTTAATCTGACGGAGCGTCTGGTACGAAGCGAGTCCAGCGCTAATTTAGCTTGAAGTATGCAAATACGATTGTTTGTTGGCCATCGCTGCAGTTGGCGCCGTACGCGGCCCCCGTTACGTGAGTGAGGTCTGTGCACTTTTGGCTCGTACGCGCAAGGCTTTTTCTAGCTGTAACGTCTCTGCTTGCCAAGACGGGACGGCGAATATGAGTGAGTGAGTATACAACCGACATGTATATTCAAATTCCATCGAAACGCACCGGATTAATCATAATCTGTATGTAGCACTACGCTCACAGAATACCAATGAGAGATTAGATAAAATGAGCAATATTAGCGAGATTCTGCAGCAACATTAGAATAGCAGTATTTATAATAATATACATTTTTATAAATAATTCTTTTTCAAATTAGGGCGGCCTAAAAATAATCAACAGCGACTACCGTCCAGACAATTTTCTCTCAAATTCTTTGTAAAAGTCTCCTTATCACACCCATTCCACCATATGTACGTGTCGTGTGTGTGTGTGTGTTCATGCACTCGTTCGTATGTGTGCCGTTCTCCACGAGTGGCGTTCGATCCAAAATGTTCGCAGCGCGACGTTCTTGTCATGCTGACGTATGGCGTATAAATGACGTTGAAGCTGGCCTAAACATTCTTGTGCCCATGTCGTCACAAGCTGACAAGAACGCGTCACTGTAGTATATATATATATATATATATATATACAACAGCGTGACGGCAGCTTAGCGCTGAACAGCCGAAGCCGGCCGCTAGAGCGTAGCCAAGCACAGCCCCCGGCAACAGCCATTGGCGACTTGTCCCAGCCAAACAAGCGCTATAAAGACACATTTATAAAACGCAACTCAACTCGGGTGCGGACGCGTAGTCTCTGCCTGGCAGGAGTTCAGTCGGATGAACTAACGTCTGTCGCTGCTACCAATCGATTCATGTTTGTATAGTCACTCAAGAGAACGGAAGCGACGATGAAATCCACCTTGATTGTGGCTGGAACGTTGGAAAAGCTCGTTCCCTACGCGATAAGATGCTCTCTATGCATGTTCGGGTGTACTGGGTTTTGGTTTTTTTTTTTTATCATGTGCGGTTTAGTCCGATTGTTAATCAGACATGACTAAATGGTCCGGTCTGTATAGACGAAGCGTTGAATTCGAATTAAAGATGGTGCGTTCAGCCGACGACGACGACATCCAGCGGATAGTCGTTTCGATTTGGCGCCGTAGCCGACCTCGCAGTGCAAACAAGTATGGGGCCATTAAGACGCCCAATTAGATCTAAGAATAGCCTAGAATAGAATACACACGAAAAATAGAATTCCTTTTAGAAGGCCTGGCCCTTCCAATACATGAAGGGGGTTGCCTCTGTGCATTTGTCGGAATGCCTACAAACACATCACATTAGTCCGTTGAGTCATTACACGAAATCTATTTGCTCTATTCGAAATGAGAGATGATCTCCAAAACTAGCTGAGCATAACGTGTAAATAAAGCTGAACAAGTTTAGGAACAAGAAGCCGCTCGATTCTGTCGCACGATGGCATTCGGTATACAATTTTATGAAGCCATATAGACTATATTCACGCGATTGGTAACGATTCCTTGTAGTGACGTTCAGAGGTTTTTTGGTCGGCTCGATCGGAGTCTGCTTTGGAATTCTTCAATCCCTTGGAAGAGCCAAGAGAAGAACAAAAGAGGACGTCAGCATGTACGCGCGTCGTCTTTGTATGTGGTGTATGCATTATCGGATTAGTCTTTGTCTCGCGTCAGAGGGGAAGAATCGTCACTGTGATCATTTTAAGTGTCTCGTTAGTTTCGCTAGAGTTTCTGATGCCTACATCACTTCCTGTTCTCTGATGGGAGAGGCTTTTTGATGATTTCTTTTCGCGTGTTCATCTTGATTGTCCGATGTCGACAGTGATGTCACCCCTTTCTCGTTGCTCTCGCGCTTCGTCTCGTCGTGATCTTCAACTTTCGATCTTCACGTTAGGCGGCCGCATACGGCGAGTGCGGGCGAGACGTGAGTCTGATCGTTGTAACGGGAATTCATGTGAATAATAAAAAAATCCGAAAAGCGAAAAGGGCTGCTCGGAGCACGACGTGAGTTGCTGTTCGCGTACGCTGGCCGCGCATCCAACCATACATAAGTTCAGCCTTCTGAAATTATTGTTCGTTATTATTATTCGTGCAAACTCTGCACTTCTGCTCACAGGCGTTGGAATGCAGAAGGAAGAACTACGGTCGCTTCGTCCCGTTATGACGGACGAGAGCGAAACAGCGTAAGAGTCCGCCGCCCGTCGCTGCCGTGCCGTGCTAGCCATGAACATTTTTAGAAAGTTACCGGAGCTTCGTAAACTTCGACGACGAGGACGTGACGTCGACGGCCGCAGAGGGACGACCGTTCGACAGGATCAGACCGCGGTCGGATCTCTTTCGATGCTACGAATAAAACTCGTAGGAGGGGTAAGGTGAGCCGACGACGTCGGCCGGTCTCCAACGGTCGCGGCATTTCGTTGCCGTCGCTGAGGCAACGGACGGATGTAGCTGGTGGAAACAGATGGTCCCGCGAAAGAGTAGAGAAGGCCAATATCCAGAGCGTCCTGTCCTGCAATGCAGACAAACTCAATAGCCCAGTGCCATTACGGCGTCGAACGCCGTCTACGATCTGGCTCGGTCTTTCTGCCGTTCGATAGGACACATCAGCAGCGGCCGAGTCCGATGTGAACATTCGCATACGTATTTGGGGTTCGGGCACAGCGAACGCCGTTGTGACGAACAGTCCAAGTGTCAAGGACCGAGATAGGAACGCGGATAAAGCGCCGCGTTCAAGCTGGCACGCGGCTGGATGACCGTTCCGGCGTGTCGGTGGCATTCGGTGTCTTACAAAGTCAACCGTATCTGATGTGTGTGTGTGTGTGTGTGTGTATTTGTTCTTTCGCTGTTGTGAAAGCAATGCTAGACATATGTACACTAAAGGGCTGTAAGATGTCGTATGGGAAGATCAAGTGCTATTGATTCTTGGACACTGATTCTGTCTTGTTAGCGTATCTAATGATGACAAAAATACAGAAAAATAATTTGTGTGGCCTAGCCACATGTGTGAACGGCATATCTGGCAGGAATAATAGACGCCGTATAGATGTCGTGGAAACGGCGTTGTCAGTTGATGTTCGCATTATGCAGATATCCTGTTCGGTGCCTAGAAGTGGCAGTCTACAATGTTACTTTCGAGATATTGGCTGTTTGTCCTTGCCGACTTGTCGGTAAACTTCCTAGTACTAGACTGTGTGTTAACGTCAATCTTCATGGTAGTTAGTAATCATCATAATAAAAATAATAATAATTATTATTATTATTATGATAATAATAAGTTGTTGATTACTAATATTATAATCGTACTTATACCAGTACTAATTGGACTGTCAATTTCTGTCTTTGTTTTATCTGCGTTCACCCGTCGGCAGGATCTGGAGTTCCACGGCGTCATGCGGTTCTACTTCCAAGACTCGGACCAGCGCGTCGTTACGAAGTGCTTGCGCGTGGCGAGCTCCGCTTGGGTACGCGATGTCGTTCCCACGCTCATTGAGAAGTTTCGGCCTGATCTAGGCATGCTCACAGCTCCTGATTACTCCCGATACGCGCTGTACGAAATCCACGAAAACGGCGAGGAGCGAAAGCTCGCAGGCGACGAACGGCCGCTTATCGTCCAGCTTCGATGGCACGAACACGACCGCGAGGGACGTTTCCTATTCCGGCGGATGGACGCTAAGAGCCACGTAAGTAAAACGCTAAGGGAAGAAAAAAGTCTCAAAAAAAATAGGGGCAAGCTCAGAATGTGTGCCAGGACAGCGTTTGAGTCTCGAGGCTGCTGTTCTGGCACACATTCGATGCTGATCGGATGCTCAGGGATGTAGACGTGAGTTTTTCAATAGTAGCGATAATGCATAACGTAGCGAGAATACAGGCGTCTGTGTCGGAATAGCGATGCCGCGTGGAATAGCTGCTCAATTGTGTGTCGTGTGCGTGCGTGCATTTATATAGTTTTCTCTTTATCGTAAGTAGGCCAAGTTACAAATAATTGTTCGGGATAATTGCTGTGAACTCGTTTTCGTGTACGTTTGTTGACGATGCGTCATCGATAAACGTACAGTAGTACATATATCTATTGTAGGCAAACTCATCAAGTATTTATTCCCAATGCTTAGAATTAGGCCGGTAAACTGTTGACCTGTCGATTCTGCACGTCACCTTAAAGTACATGTTTATATGTGTTTATATGTACAAGTTTATATGTGGAAACTCTCAAAGGACGAAAGGTTAGAGGTTTGTTTGGCCCAAATATCGTTACAGATAGAAGGTCGGTACTGAGGTTTCCTCTTCACTTGTATACCATCTCAAATCTTTATTTACTGCAGAATACATTTGGACAAAGGCTCCTGAGAATATTCGTCGGTTTAGCCGTACAACGGTCGAGCCGTTGCAGTGCGTTCGTTACACATTGATTTCCATGTAATAGCACTCTCCAGCATGATAAAACTGACTTATCTATTTACGAAACGGCGCAATTATGTAGCCTTTGCTAAAGGTTACTTCAGATTCGTTCTCGTAACTATTCACTGAGTAGCATCGCGCTACGCAAATAAGGCAAGGACACGTATTGTGTGACTCACGAGCGTCACGGGACTGTCGGGGTCACTAGGCAGTAGCCAGGCGTATGCATCGCGTTATGCATCGGGTACCCGCGTGGAGCAAATATCTAGGAAAAAAAGCCGGCCAGGAAAGTGTTGCCATAGCATTCGCGTTAATGCATTCCTATACGCTCTGAGGGTCTTAGACGGGTGATCTTAAGTAGTTAGTTTCTACGCAGGTCAAACGGCCACGAAACTATTCATTCGGCCGATGTCTTACCATGTGTTACCACCGCACATATATTTTGCCAGGTGATACCCTTAATCCGCGCAGCAGCTTAAATATGTCGAGAAGCCATCACGTCTTTCCTATACGAATCAGTCACCGGTGCCATTGTTACCAAAGAGCTGACATTGTTGCTACTTCCGTGACGCTTCTTCCGTTACTGATAATCGACCTCCTCGATGATAAGCAGTCAACAAATGAAGCGCGATTAGTGCTCATTACTACTGCTCGATGACTCGTTAACATGACACAAAATTGAGCTGAATCCTCACTCCACCAATGGAATGCCGCTGATATGTACACATAATAACGAACACGAACGCACGACATCACCGCGCTACCCCCCGTGATTTTGCAATAGCCGACACATCAGCACTGCCGCATGGCTACTGCCCACCCATACGTCGACAGCGCTGGTCGCTCCTGTACGAACATACGCCCGACTAAACAGCTGCAGACGACGCAAAATTTCACTCGGACATATCTTCACCGATGACTAGATGGTACACGATGTGGGGATCTTTGCTAACGAGCGCCTCAGTACTTCGACTGATCCAGACAGCAGCGGGCACATTTTTGGCCTGACGTTCGGGCACTCGGACATTCGTATCGTAGCCGGGCGGTGCCAGGCCAAGTCACGGCGTCACGATGGCTGATTGTTTGTGATCAGCGCAACGCGTTCCTTGCGCTCTCTTCCGCGTTGGCAGAAGGGGGAAGACGACCTGACAAGTGTTTGTAGGACGACTCTTCACGCATCGCTACCGTATGCGGACTCAGTTGGCTCATGTGCGATAAATCGCTCATCTGAATGTTGTTGGACGGTAGAATCAAGTGCCGGCGACAGACGCGCCATTGATTACAGCGGTCGTCGCAACCGTGTCAGTGTATCATGTTCACTTTTTCTCGCTGTCTAATACAGAAAAACAGCTTCCTGTACCTTATATCTACGCTGTCTACAGTAGAGTTGGATGTTTATTTCCAAACGAGGATAATTGGGTCGACTGACCCATGTCCACCCAGCCACTGTCATTAGAAACACAGCTTTTGTCGACATTTCCGGCCTTGAGTGACACCACCTAGGCGGTTAGTTACCGTCGCCATCTTCCAACATGGCGGCTGAACTCAGAGGCGCGGCCCATCATGTGAGTGGCGTTTCAGCACGCCGTCGCCGACGACAGAAGAAGGTTACGACGCCACTGCCTTCAGATGGAACAACCGAAGTGCCGATAGAATTTCTGCTGCTGCTGTCTGCCGGTGCCTGGTACGAACTAGACAGTTTTGGCAGCGCATTGCCACCGACAGAACCGTCCCGCCATTTCTTCGGGGTCCCTAGTCGGAGTCCTGAACCGTACGCCGGTCTGTAGGGGCATTATCGACATTTGAAATGACGCGCGACTGTCTTTTTGCGACTCGACATCGAGCGGCTGGAAGATGGCACCGTTCGATGAGGTTCAATCTTCGCCTGCCGCTGCGGGCCGGCTAGGGGTTACACCTTTAGCGGACTGTTTTCGACGTACGCTTCTCGCCAGCGACAGCGGACCACTTAAAGCGAGTTTGTTTCTATCGACGTCGATATCAGCTGATGACGATCGTTTTGCCTAACGCCTTTCCGTTGCCGTCAAGTCGAAGATCAGCTGTGATGCTTCCAGCGCAGAGCCAAACGCCCGTTCAGCAGTCGGACAGCAACATTGAGTACTTCGAGCGCGAAAAGTGGCGTCGCGTCAGGTGTTCCTCTGATCGCAGGATTGTGCCGTGCCAAGCCGAAATGACACGAGAGAACTGATGAGGCAGAGAAAACTGTTGCTGTCCGCAACTTCTGGAGCGGCGTCGAAAAAAGACGAAATCGCTAAGTCGAGAGACAACGCTCAAACAGGGTGGAACACACGTATCTGCCGGTGTGGGGTTCCCTGCCGGGTGGCCAGTGCCATCCAATGTCCGGAATTGCAGTTGCTCCCGTACACTTCGGCTGTGGACGGCTGCCGCCGTTCTTCGTGGGATAACGCAGCCGGCGATAGTCGGCTAAGTTTACGTGAATTCCTCGTTCCGTTTTCCTCGACGCCGCTCGAGGGTATAACGAAACGGAGAAATGAAGGTGCGCGAATCAAATGCAGCTCTCTGTTTCGACGGTCCCAACGTTACGGACGGTGCAGCGTCCCTGTCAAAAATGCAGGGAATACGAGTTGATTTTCGTCTTCGAACTGAGTACGCATGTGCGTCTGTGCGTGCGTGCGCGCTCGCTTGAAAAAGTGTGCTGATATGCATATGTTTTTATAACTATGGAATGTATTTTTTTCTATCGTTCGAAATGCACAGTTTGATATAACGACAGAGTGTGGTACACCACTTTGAGTGGGATATAACCCGCACCGATTTTTACATTTTATTCCCTCTCGTTCGAGCGTGCACGTACCTGACTAAACTGTTGCCTGCGCCAGTGCTCGAGCTACGTCCCTTCGCCTTTCTGCAATTGGACCCCGGACTTTCGGAAGGCCGAGTGAAAGTTTCTAGTTTACTACTAGTACTCTTGTTATGGAATAGTAAATCGTTAGTTCTGCCAGTATATTACCCTGATGCTTGTCTTCTAATACTTAGTTTATTAGATTTACCTCGCATGGTTTGTTCAGTTCGGATGGCAGGTGCTCTGGAAGATTATTTAATACTCTAAGACCACGCCGCAGTCGGCCACCCTTGTAGACGCCCATGTGTAGGATTACCTCGTCTGTATCCGAGCTCTACTGAATATGTTTTATCACGCTCTATTTGTGTTTGCCCACAACACTGAGTGCTACGGGTTAAGAGTCTGCTCACTTTCACGCAGAGTATTTATATGAGAAAAAATTTAAATTTTTAATGTCCATAGTCATTTCATGCATAAGGTAAGTTGTAGCGGTGCGGCGTACTACTTCTATAATTACTATTATTATTATTTATCGATATAGTTACCTATAGCTGAAAGGAACGTTGTTACGAAGACAAATGCACCACTGCACGCTTGAAAAGTAATTATTCTTGTTCTGTTGAAGGCTGTGTGAACAAATTCCTACCCCGAAGGCACAACCCGATTGAAAGGTGACAACCAACCCTGATTGCCTGTTGCTATTACCGACTTTGTCTCATCTGTAGACATCGGCTGAATGTTTATCAACAGCAAACACCGCAGCGCGAGCAGGGACCAGGGTCGTATTGTTATCGAGATTGATACAGCGCGTATGAGAAGCTATTACTAGCGAATCGATTGGCGGCACTTCGCCACGACATAGAATTTTGTTCTTTCCACACTTTTGTTTCTTTCTGCCTGCCTTGGTCAACTAGAATCCGGTCACAGCTGGAGATCGGTCGAGTGCCGACGGCGACTAAATTAGATCATTACTCAGCTCGTGGACCGGTTTTGGCTGTAGGCAAAACAGTACTGCCGATGTGGCCGCTGGCCGTCCGGGCCCTGTTCTCAGTTGTCCATCACCGTCAATGTCGGCGACGAAAAGAGTTTCTCTGTCCGCTGGCCAGCGGCGGGCGTATATTCCGCTGACTGCTCGAAAGCGACCCGTAATGGCACCACACATATTAATTAACATTGTTGCCTCCGCAGAAGAGGGCAATTATTCTCTCTTGTAGACACGCGTCGCGTTTGTTTTCGTGGCCTTTGAAAAATGAATAAAATTTCGGAAGAGATATCGAGATCGCCTCGGACATCGCTGCAGGTTTGTGACGGACCAACTGTTGGGGCTGCGCACGTCTATAACGGCAAAACCCGAAATGCGAGGTCGAGCGAAATTTGATGGCGAAATAGCGAATTTTGCGTGGATGTCAAGATGTCCACGCGTATCATGATAGCTAGCGGAACTAGCCTCGATGTTGTTTTCGCCATGGCTGGCGCGAATTCTGCTGTACGACAGGCACGCGGGACGTATTTGTACGGTTGTATTTGTTTTTGATAGTATAGAGGATCGTCCAGTGTGAATGTTGTGAAACGTACGCCGGTGAAGGCTAGCGTGTTTTCCAATGTCGGCCGTGTACGTTGTTTTGGCGGGCGACATGGGATATTATGCTTCGATAAGAACGGATGTACGAATAAAAGTATAACATAAGCCAGGTTCGTCGAGTGGGTCTTGTCTAAAAGGCTTTTTTTAGAGAGCTCCCACATAAAAATCTTTCCGTTTCGTCCTATTCAGCTTTGAGTATTTATTCGTACCGGTTGGTTTCCGATTAGTCGCACAGTAGCGTCTATCTACAACAAGCGTATCAATGAGTAGGTACATTGTTCATTACATGCATTGCGTCCTCGGGAGTACTTAGTCAAGCGTGTCGACTTTTTGTAATTGGCTTGTTTTTGGCTTTCCTGCCCAATCGAGGGCCTTCTCACGCACGGGCTTTCTCCGAAACCAAACGTTCTCGCCGGGAACGAATTGAGACTCGAAATTTCTTTTACAACACACAACCCAAGATATGACCAGATGAAGCGCTCTTCGGCGGCCCGACGCATCACTCCGATCCGAAGTGGACCATCGGCGACTCAATTCCAATGATCATATGCAGCTTCATATAAGCTCGCTTCTGTATCTTCAGCTGGAGGGAAGGACGTAATTGAGGGTCTTTCCACCTCTTGACTATTTATCGATTTATAGATAGATTCTGGACAGACGATATTTGGCTTTGATTGCTATCCATAGGCTTCTCGCCATTGCAAATGTGTCAAGTGAGGCATGCAATACGCACCTGTGTACGCATAGATGATCGAATTTTTGCAGTTGTCTTTTCCGCAACCTTGAAGCTGGGTGGATATGTGGGCATCAGCGTTCGATGCATGTCTTCAGCTGTTAGTGGAAAACCTCTAACAAACCGTTCCAGAATCGGCGACATTGTTGACTGTTGGAGCCATTTCTCTGACGTAATAAAAATGAAAAGTAATGATCAACGTTTATATTCTGTGCAACACGGTACAACGTAGTAGGAATTGGGGCGGGTTGTGTGTGTATATATATATATATATATATATATATATATATATATATACATGGAACACAACAGAACCTCAACCATGTGCTAGAATTCTATTCGATTACTAACACAACTATTCTAGAGCATAAACCTATCTAGCAGCAGCATACACACTCTAACGGCATTCTTCGCGTTCTAAATATTGCAGCTTCCTCGTCTGAACGAAGAAAATTCGTTGCGATTTCAAAAGAAGAGGATGTCTAAACGTGAGAAGAAGAAGCTCGCCAAGAAACAGGCCGAGTCCGCCGCGCAGCTCAGAGACGCAAGTGGCGAGGAAAAGATCGCACATAAACTCTATTCAGAAATGCCTGAAACCAGCTTCACCAGAAGCATCTCCAATCCGGGTTTGTACACGCACAGCACAAAGCACAGTTAATTCTCACCATTTCGACACTAGATTTGTAACAACACTAGATCCGTAAAAAGGCAGTCACCACTATCTCCAGCTTCACCAATTTGCCATGAGTCGACACACACACACACACACACACACACACAGTGACATCAGGAAACGGCTCTTCGTTAAGAAGACTGGCCTACATGAGCAGAGTTCATAAATACATCGGCAGCGTATGCCAACGCTTTCTTTTGGGACGATAACTTCGGCTAGCACCCGTAAAAACAGCGATGCGCCCGAAGAAAAGGAAATGCCATTTATGAGCTTCTTCTCATTCGGCTTTTCACGGCACTGCGCAGTGTGGTGTACGACCCAAGTGGCATGTGTACAGGAATTCTAAACTTTCGACTCGACTAGGTGAAGAAAATGCACAATGGATCTTTAACCGTGTTCCCGGTTATCGTAGTTACACCTCCATTCGACGTTCAGCATCGATACATTAGCAAACGAAAAACAGAGAAACGCAAACTGCCCGGTACTTGCAGACAATGCCTGATTCGTAGCTGGTGTATCATCGCCTAACGGGGGCTCGTATCGTGCGAATAGTCGGTCAAGCAGTGTTTAAGCTATTCGTGTGCTGTGGGCATGTATTTAGCCAACGCCACTGACCTGTTCAGACGATGGGGAAAAAGAGATGCTTTCAAACGGCGCAAAAGTAGATTAAAAAGCAAATAAAGCAGTGGAATGCTTACGAAGAAGGTAATGCTACTGCTATCTTTCGAATCGCCTCTGTTCGTTGGATAGATACGGGCGTCTCGCGTCAGTATTCCAAGCGGATTTCTCTCTCTCTCGCTTTCTCTCTGTTCGACGATGTAACTATCTGCTTAGGCGGTTAGGAGATCGCTTCTGCAGGAGGACAACTTGGCAGACGTTGATTGGGTCTCGGTCAGGAGGGGGATCCTGGCGGTGAGTCAGCGCTTGAGAATCTCTGCTCGACCGCGATTCACTGGGTTACCGCTGCCAGAAAAGCAAGAAGAATCACCCAGAAAAGCAAAGATGATCAGCCGGAGAGTCGCCATTTAGCGAAGTCTTCACGCACGTTTCTTATGGAGGATGGCCTTGTTTTGTACGTGTCAGCTCAACCTCTCCTTCCCCCAGCCCAATTCTTACCCGCCCTTTTATAGCGGCCAAGCGACATGAGACGAAAACGGCGCCAGCTTCCCTACAGAGGATTTAGACGAAATCGAAGACGGATGAATCGAGAAAAAAAAAAATCCAAAACTTGCTGCTTCTTATTTTGATCTCTTTGCTGTTTCAATCAGTTTCCTGTTTGGCTCATCCCTTTCGGTGAAGCTGTGGTGAAAGCGCATCTAATAATATCGAAGGTATTTCGGAGGCGGGCATTGTGCTTTTGCGCTGTCGATCTGTTCGGCACGGGGTGAGAAATTGTTCTTTTTCAAAAAGCGTTCAGACAGACAAATAGGCAGACATCAAGCGAACGGCATAAAAATCGTCACTTTGTTAAGAGTAACAGCGGCGCCAGAATAGAGAACATCGCTAATGATACGAAACGGCCGAGTTAAATAAGGCGAACTTCGTAACTAAACACGCAAAGGTCGTGACAAGGAATTACGGGGAGCAACAGATATTCCCCGACGCGTTGTCGTCACGCGAGCGATATTTGTGTAAGTGATGACATTGTTTGGTACGGGCCCTGTTTGCCTGTCCCAAGTACGACAAAATGGCCGAGACACGCGTTGGTTCGCGCCAACTCTTTCCAGCTCTTGGCGTCGAGCTTTTATTGGTCTTTTTTCGTCCGCAGGCTGTTTTGTGTGGTTCTTAATACATCTAGCACACGGCTGCAGAAAAGGATTAGCCACCCCTTCTGGGCGTCGTGGTAACTCTCTGCGCGTCGACATCGTCTACAGAGAGCGCGAGAAAGGGAGAGAGAGAGAGAGAGAAACGATGGAAAGACCGAGCAGGGAAATACTGCACACTGTGGACGCTACTGTGACGTCCCTGTCCCCACGAGACGATGGCGTCGGATGGTCATTACTCTGAGCGTAGATTTCAGTAAATGCGTATGCCAGCGTGTGTGTGTGCGTGTCTGTGGTATTCGGAATGCCTTGCGCATAGGGCGCAGTCTTCATCTTACCGGGACAGGCCGACCCAAGCGCCTGTTCGTTACAGTGAAATTTGCTGCCGCAGCTCAAGATGACGCCGACTTGACGCCCGATCGAGCGTCGGTCGGCGCTGCGGACTAACCGGATGCTCCTGGGGACGCGTGAAGAGTTCGTTGCGGACCGCGCGCGCTTTTGTTGCTTCTTGCGGCGCCGGGGAGAGGGTAGACGCCCGAAGCGGCTAGGTCCGGGGACCTGGTTGACGTACAGCGGCCGAGGTGGAGGGAGCTGTTGCCGAACAGGCCACAGTGGCTCAGCCGATGGCAGTTGCACGGCAGCCGGCGACACACAGAATTCATTTCGATTGGAGCAGACGAAGCAGGTTAGTCCTGCTATGCCAACACGGCTGGGGGAGTTCGGTGGACACTGTTTGGCTGTGCGCGGCTGTCGTCTAATTAACGGCTTGTTACAGTCGAACAACCGATGTGGTCTTGTGCGTAGCTTGTGCCGATCAGCCAATCCACACCCGATCGAAGTTGTCGTCGACACATGGAATGAGCGTTTACCGAAGCCGGCCATGTCGTAGAACTACTTCCCGCTAGATCAGACAACTACGTGGCCTACGTAGCTGAGTCTGTGTAGCCGAAGCGTCGGATCTCTCTCTCGTCGACCAGGGACAAAGAAGCAGTGTAGAGACGAATACTTCGCTGGAGACGTTTGAGTTCGTACGCATGATTGGATACGCATTGTGTGTGTTCTATAACTGTCTTTAATGGCTCTACGGTTGAGTTGCAGCTGTAGAACGCGGCCGTAGGTAATTTAACCGTGAGGCGGGGAAACGGCGCGCGACATGAGACAATTTGAACAGAGTGATAGTAATAACTACGCGTTACAGATTGACCTGACGAGTGGAACTACAGCGTAGATAAAATCTCATTCTGGTTTCTCAAGTGGAATACTCCGTGGAGCCGTGTTCTGAATCCGATACATTTCCTGGAACTTGCACATGGATGAGATCGAAGGCAGTGTTCGGTCGATATCGTTTTCTGCGAGTGTCGTCAGGCATTGGAGCGAGTGATGATCGACGAGTGACGACGGCATACGACGTCTAACACGTCTAAATATAGACATTGACAGACGTGCACGGAACTACTGGTTTTCTTTCTACTCTGTGATTTCGCCACAAAACGGTGTAAAGTTTCAGCCGACGAGGTTTTTTCTCTCGGTGGCCTTCAGCATCCCCATGCCGAAAATGAGACAGCTTTCAAGTAGGACGGCATATCTCTGTAGTGAGTTCGTCTTTCACTATGTTCTGTTTGTGGGTGAGCCGTTGCTATAACAATTCACAAATGACAGTAGACTAGTAGAAAGCGCTGTTTCTTTATAATCACCGTTCTGGTTATTGATATTATTATTATCATTTTAATAATGATAATTTATTATTATTATTAACCTAAGCCTGTCATTATTTTCAATCTATTATTTATAATTAAACTTTGCTTCCATGATACTAATATTAACGGGTCGCTATGACGCGCAGGCAATTCAGATCACATTCAAGCTAGATAATTTCGTGCGCTGAGCAGTTACGATTATCACATTGGCGTGACGTATGACCTCTGACGATTCAGCGCCTCTTAGAAAAACCCGTTTTTGTTCGTACTGCTGCTATTCGAACAACTGCTATTCGGTGTGTTTGGGGTCGGTCTCAGTTTCGATTTTCTGGCGTGTTACCATCGAAATAATCTACCTTGTATTCAGTTGGTGACATAGAGCCGCTCCGTAGACGTAAAGCGCGCGTAAACATGGCGTTGAACCGAGTTCTACGTCTTGTAAAACGTCCACGCGTTCTGCTTGAAAGCCCACAAGCGCTGTAAACATTGTCTCGAACCAAAATCTCGTGTTTACAAAAGATGTTTATGCGTCGTTCGGCCAGTGGCGACTATCACGCGACTAGTATATCGGTGTAAACCTAGTGTACTGTTACGACGTCAAAAGCCTGAAGTCAACTTAAGGTCATCAAGTGAGCAATCTAATAATGATTGCTGGATGACCAGGTGTCACTTGGCGCTAGCTGGAGATAGCTTAAACAACAGACCGTGCCTAGCCGACGCGTTGCAGACGGTGCGGATTCGCTGCCCATTGGGCCACCAGGGCTCCATGGCGCGCTCGCGAATCCATGCAGCGGATACATACAAAGCGTAATTATTCATTTATTCGTCAGTTTAATGACCGAACCGGCTTATTGTGTTTGGTCAAACTGGTGGCGATAAATCTGCAACGTCAAAAGACGCATTCTATCCAACGTACGATGCGCGACCGTAAAAGTATACCCACACATTAAACGCTGTGCTAGTGCATGTGTGTTTATGTTTGTATGTGTGTGTGTGTGTGTATGTCAGGCGCCAAAAAATCCCGCGATCGACTCGCAAACACGGGACACGCACTTGCAACGCGAGGAGGCAAGCCAGATAAACGAA
>MNPL01016060.1:0-24041 GCA_002081605.1 Tropilaelaps mercedesae | reverse complement strand
ATATATATATATATATATATATATATATATATATAGTTATTAAAGTAAATTGTCCAAGAAGTGCGGCTGTATTAGATTTCCTAGGTCGTTTGTCCAGGTAATTCTTGAATGCCCTCTTAGAGGCTACCTTAGAAGAAGGAACATAAATATTTCTTATGAGCTATTTCATTTTATACTAAGCAACCTTATAGTACCTTAAGATGTTCGGTGACGCGCAGTGAGGCATACTTACTTGCTCAGGCCCGCCGAGCTGCGTCAGCTCCGAGGCTCCGTTGTTGTTATTGTTGTTGTGACTGTGGCTATGATGATGATGGTGATTGTTGTTGGACGAATGGTTGCTTTGACTGTTATTATTGCTATTATTGTGGTTGCCGTTTTTATTACTGTTGAAGTTGTTGTTAGTAGTACTGTTGTTGTTGCAGGCGTTATTGGAAGCGTGACTAGATGGGCTGCTACCCCCTTGACCCGGACCTCGCCACGAGTCTGGTGGGTGGTTATGCTTGTTGTTTGCCTTCTTAATTCTTGAATACACCGTCACCGCGCGGCCTGGGCACTGCCGGTCCCTAGTTGATAAAAGAGCAAACGGATAAACTTTCACGATAAAATCTACTAAACAAAGTAGCACAGCCACAGCAAATACCACTGATCACGCCAACTGTGTAGAATGACTGCTAACGTTTAATTACTATTTTCCCAATTTACCTCTTTATTATGTTTATTATTTTATTCATTAATATACTCGTTATACAGTCGCGAGCTGCTGAAGTATAAACGAAACCACAATCGAGTTTTTCATGTCATAGCCTATTTTAGATACATGGTTTTTCGTGTACTTCCTTGGCCCAACATTGGGTACCACAAGTCATGTATCGTGGGTCATTTTTTTCATTGCTTTAACCATTATATATACGACTTTGCTTCTTCGACTGCTTTTTGTCCTGGGCATAAGATTATATTACTGGCCATCATTATTAAGATTTTGAAATTGGTAAAAATCTATCCTATAAGAATTTTTCTAGAACAAAGACTTCAAAGTATTTGGAATTACAAATAGAGGAAATTGATTTAAATTGGTGTAAATTCTATAAGGCGTGAACTTCTTACCCATTCTCATTAGGAATACCTGTGTACACTGTTGACTCGCACCTACAAGTAATGACAGCGAGATCTTATATGCAAAATACTCTAATGCAATCTAACCTCATATTATATAATTTGCGTATTAGTTTGGTCCACACAGTCCTGACTATTTGTTTTTTGTGCTAATATCCAACCCGTACTTTTCTATTTTCGACTTATAGACAGATTTCACACGCCAGAAATCCGTCAGAACTTATTCATTCACTCAGTCATTGGCATTAAAAGAAGACATAGTTCCTAAGCCCATGTATGCACATACTTCTACATGTATATATTGGAAGATGCACACTTGAAGTTCCGCAGTGTGAATCGATGGATCAATAGAACGACTAGTGGTTACTATACTTACCTGGCACATCTCCAGTAGACGGTGCCCTCACGACCATCACGCACCTTGTTGTACCGGTGGCCCTCGAACAGCAACGCCATCCCGCCGCGCTGCGTTGCCACATATTGGCACTCCTGTGATTTGCTAATAATTCCACAGAAAGACGAGACAAAAAGCGGAAGAGAGCAGTTTACAATATTTAATGCTCCATTAATGGTGTAACTATGACTTTTAAGCGATTAGCACGCATTCTCATGTTGATCGATTATTATATCAGGACTGTTTAAAGTGCGCTGAGAGTGGATCTACGACAAGGGCACGATGCAAAAATCTCATTTTGCACAGCTTCTCTTGTGTAAATTAGGCATTTGCGATGCCGATTGACATACAAGTTTATTGCTTATTCCACACGCTGTTCAAACTCATCCAGGCGTTACAAATAGACATATCTATACCCATATGTGGCAGTTGAATGTAATTGGTAAGCAAAAAAATTGCTGAAGTAAGAAGCTGAAAGATATTAACTGATCCTTTTTGTCACTTATTTAGGGTCCGCTAATCATCATCTTAATGCATCTGTTGCAACTTTTTTTATTCTACCTAATATAGCTTAATTTTAATTATGGAATTTACAGATCCGTCTGATCTACAAGACTGGCACAATAGTCACGACGTCCACACGTGCTCAAGTAGGCTAGCCTTGTTTTTCATAACATTACTTGACACTTTATGTCCCTTGCCTGAAGTTTGCTTGCTCTAGATATTCGCAAAATTCCCTACTTAATTGTTCTGCTCATCCCGGAAAAGACTTTCAAAACCTTCAAGGATTTTTCAAAGAAAAAGTGGACCCGCCAATTTTCCTTCTCTGTAGTTTACATGTATATTGTAATGTTTCATTAGTATCATAATAATAACTTAATTATAATAACATACAATACACATCTCTACAAATGCAATGACATCTAATACACTAAGGTACTTTCTTTTCGTATTGTATTGATCGGAACCTACTTTTCTTGACTAGTCGCAGTAAATAACTGCAAAGGGTAAAGTTACACCAAATTGTCACAATGCAACGCTACAATATAGCCTTGACTGTTTCCTATGTAATATTATTCCGTTTAGCACGTAGGTCTTGCAATATGGTCTCGTCCTTTCGATCAAAACTACAGTCATTTATTGTTTTGATTGTACAGACAACTTTACGCAAAGGAATCTCTATCACCGTATTAATACGTGGGTGTACACAAATTTAGTGTTAAAATGTAAAAGCACAAAAAATGAGCACGACATGAATGACGATATATATATATATATATACAGGAGGGAGGAGGAGAAAAAGGGCGAGAAAAAAATGCTAGTTATCGAAGAACAAGGGAAACGAGAAAAAGAAGAAACGTAGACAGAGGCTTTTTGCTTCCACTTTTTTCCTGCGTCCTTCTGCCCGTCTTTTCCCTTTGGTGCATTTGCTAATTCCCCACATCTACCTCCCGTTCGTAGCGTTTGTATGCTACTTCGCTAGCGCCCGCTCTGAGCGACACGTCTATCTCATCCCGATCCCTTCCGTCCCTTTTCTTCCCTCTTTCTCACGTCCCCAGCCTCTTCACATCTCCCCTTCCCAACTACCAACGGCGTTTTTCCAATCCCTCTTCCCCTCTCAGGGTTTTTGCCAGATTTCCACCCCTTTCCTATTCCCCTTCAATCCACCCTACGCGCGGACCCATTCTTGCCACACGTGACTTCTCTGCTTTGCTGCCACTGCTGCCATTGCTAGGTGGTGGCGGCGGTGGTGCTGGGAAGAACAGTGTGCTGCCGTTGCTTAGCCGACGCTCTGAACTGGGAATCTTAGCGGTGTCTTCCGTTATTTCTTGTGTGGAGATGGAAATAGGAGGTAGCAAGACAGTCAGACAGGCGGGCGGCAGGCACTTGGCGGTTTCGTATTCCTCTCGATAGCCGTCACGTCGTCTTCCTCGGTTCCCACTGTCCCCATTGTAGACTTCGTTTCGGCATCCCCATCTGAATGCCCCATCTGGCCCCGTCGTGGCTCGGCGCTTCCATCGGCGACTGGTCTGAGGGTTGGCCGTTCCACCCACGGTCCGGGGAGTTGACTGTCATTCCGAGGATTCCCTACCTTATTGCCATCCCCACGTCGTAGTTCACGCCGGCCGCCTGGGTCCGTTCGCTGCCAATTCCCCAGTTCACGCTGAATCACAAATTTTCTCGCAGTCATTGTTCTCGTCATCTCATTTCCCTGCAGTAATTCCCCTTATTTTGACATCCTACATCTACTTTGATAAATGATGAATAGCGTTTGCCTAAGCTTTGTTTCTTCAAAAAAAAGTACCGAAAGTAGATAACCGTAAACGCATCTCCAAGCGGCATGACGTAGTTCCGATCTTAAAAAAATCAATGAGAATTGATGGTTTTTAAGTCAACTCCAACAAAAATTCATTTGAAATATTTGAATCTATTTGAAAAAGATTTATTTGAAAATATTCCTTGTTACCAAAACTGCAATAACATTGATAGTCATTGCTAACCTTTTTCAAAGACTGCGCTATAGACAGAATTCCGTAATTGTGGTTTGTAACTCTTTTAGAAAATGGAAAGGAAGAAAGAAGCTTAATTATTATTTTACTTCGCTACCATTTTCTTCCCATTGTAATATCCGGTCATGCCAGACGGGGTCTAGTGTATACGTAAATCTAGTGTAATAATCTAGACCATAATTGGGACTAACCAAATGAAAAGACACACAACTAATGCAATCAGGACAGGCGATATTTTATGTATATCTACACCGAAAAGCGCAACTCATATACAAGACTCTCATATAATATCGACGTATAGGCTTTTATCATATCCTTTTAATTTATATACAATAGGAGCCTAGCTTCTTGAGCTTATAAAGCATGATAGTAGCAGTTTCAATGTGACAACGATAATATGCTCTTCAATGATCGCCAGGTAGCAAGCAAGGCGCTTCAATAATAGAACGAAAATTTAATCGTGATTTTTTATTCACAGGAAATACGTCTAATACGTGAGCATGGAAACGTTTTCATAAAGTACCGAACGTCACTCGGAATATCGGGTAGCAATAGCAGTAGGGCTAGCTCGCAACAGAAAATATTAAAGCAAATGCCGTGAAGTTTTTTTTCTGCCTTAGCATCCAAAAATTCGTTTTAGCTTTTACTTTCACTTTACACGGCTGCTCTCAAGTTAGTGCGCAGTGTCAACCCTATGCAAGATAGCAGCAAAGAAGTGTCAATGGCTAATGAAGATGTGCACCGGCAACGGAATGAGCCTTTTTCCTTGCTTTCTATTTCCTTGTGTGTTGAACGAACCGATCGATAGATCGAAATATATCGTCTTTTCCTGCTTTTTGTCACCATATTTTTCTCAACTCCCGATTGAATCGACCCATTCAACTGAATTAGTTTTGCCATTTTTTTACCTTTTAGTCTCAGCGTTTTTTACCTACAACCGGAAAATCTAACTGGATCCATCTTCACACTGAATGACAGGATAGCTCTGCTATTTTATCCTCTCAAATAAATATTTGTAAGCAAGAAGGCTACTGCTATGCAGAATGAAAATTTGTCCACCCCAAAATGACGGCTAAATTAGAAATTCTGGGAATAAAAAGTAACTTATTTCTCCTCCCTATATTGCGCTACATATTTATACAAGTTCAACGACAACTTGCTTTAGCTCGTTTCATACAAAGTTGTTGGTCGATACCTTACGCATAGTTGCACTGTAGATTTCCCAAAATGGTTTATTTGAATTATAACCCCACGGGAAGACAAATAAATTCATACATGTCGAATGCGTTCAATGTTATAGCACAGTTTCTCACTGTAATTATACTTGCATCGTGGGATATTTAACCGCGTTAATAGGCAAAATAGAGAGTGAAAAACTGTAGCGTGCAAAACTACCTACAAATAAAACGTCACGCAAGTAGGGTCGGAGAGAAAGCTAATGGCAGATCCGGAGTGACAAAGTGGCGGCGATATTTGTCACCCGCTCTGGTTGACTCAACTTTCCCTACCACCGAAGGCACTCTTCCCGTACACCCTCTCCCTTCGGGTGTACTGAATGTGACAACCTAACTTGTGACCACCCCTTCGAACTGCGTTCTTGTGTCCCGTGATTCCCATATTCCCGTCCGATCTCGTTGTCTCTGTGCCGAGTTCTATCTTCGTTCGCCCCACCACCACCCACAGGGAATCGTCAGCAATGAGTACAAATTGTGGAACGCTACTTCTACATTGTTTAGGACTTGAGCAAATTAGCCTCTCCCAGCCATGTTGTATACTGCATGATTCAATATATAAAATACACCAAGAAAAATTAGTAGCGAACGTAGTGCTAGATGTAGTAAAAAGAAATTTAGACTTATCCAAATTTTGGTGGAACAACTGTGCGGATAGTTGCTAATTCAACCAAGAGAGAATTGACTAAACCAACATCGCAAAATAGAGTGGAGGCAGGCATCCACCTACCGGAAGATAAATCTGTTGGAGAAGTAAAACTTTGGAGGTCTAATGGGAAGATGTTATACCCCTATCCTCACGGCACGTTCAACAGCCATTAGAGTTGGCAGAACTGTAACGTAGCAAACTCGCGTACGCTATACCACATCTTTATATCGGAAGGTTTTCCTACCACTACTACCCAAGAAAGTCGGTGAAGGGGTCGAAGTAATACTGACAAATCTGATATCGTTTCTGAAATCTGTTATCGCATAAAAATAACATCAAAATTAAAGTTGTCCTTATTATTAACAAGTACGTCAATAAAAGATTTTTAAAAATTTCAGTCATCGAGGCCATATGTCTATAGAGAAGAAAATTAAAGTTTATCAAGGTGGTGAATCGGTATCATTTAGCCGAATTTGATGTGAGCGGTATGAACAAACTTGCATGATGAATTAGCTTAATCACTCACTAATCTCAGTAGAGTAAACGTAATAATATATATTTTACTTCTACAGGTACTGTCGGTTGATGAACCAATACATTTATCACTGTAAACAGCAATACTATTGGATCACCCTAGTAACCACCACTTACTTTCGATGTAACGAAATGACATTATTGCGATGCTCTGTACTAAGTAGAGAAGACAGCTAAGATGCGCACTGTGCCAGTTCCACAACAAGCAAAGGATTTAAAGTTGTTTTTCGTTTAGCATTTTTCAGCCTGCACAAAAATACCGTTAGTCACTCATTCTCTTAGCAATAGTTGGGATATCTGTATTGAGATATTACTGGGGTTTCAAATGCATCAGTAGACACAAAGTTAGATGACAATAGAATGAATCAATGACATCTACACGCACGATTCTGCTCCTAATTAATGTGTAATAAAAAGTGTATGTGTATGTATACGTTTTATTTTTTATTGATTAGCTAATTCTGAAATAGAGTACAAGGCTCTTAAAAATGTGCAGATTGAGCAGAAATAAAGACTAAAGTCGATATTAGCGACAAGGGATGTTTCTGCTGGGAGTTTCCCACATCGTCGCTCTCTTTGCCGTTGGCCGTCGCTCTTTTAGAGTGCTGTTGCTAGACTTCTTTTTCCGATGGTGCAGCAATTGAAAGCGCTCAGTCGTCCGTTTCCTTCAATAATCCATTGGAAGGACGGGTGACTATGTAAAGGGATCTGGGAGCCACGAGTGAACGCATTGGACTAGCATTCCGCTGGCGGATTGAGACGAGCATTATTCGCCGCACGACTGACGTGTGATGGTCGTTAGCTTCGAGAAGGAAAAAAGGCGGAGAGAAGAAAGTGAAGCAAGACGGTTGATTCTGGGGAAGTATTGTTTCCACGATGTATGATTTCCATTTCGATGGGATAGGTTCTGCCAACCTCCCATTGCTCTTCAACAGAGAGAGAGTGCTAAAGAACTTGAGAGAATGAAAAACATCTAGAAACTGGTAAAAGCAATCTTAGAATAATGTAATTGTTACTTAGGCATTGTATTAAATTTGTCCGTAATGGCTATAAATGATCTTAGTGAAACGCTGCGATGATACCCGAATCATCACCGAATAGGAAATATTTGCTTGAATAAGATTTACAACCGTTTGTATAATCTGAAGAATTTTAGCTATTAGAAAGTAATGTAAAATCAATGCATTACCATCGCCCAAGGGTTTTTCCTCATCACTCTATCAATGCACTTTAACATGCCCACGTGAACGAGGACTAAATCGTTAATACTTCCGCTCTTTTAGTGGTAAATCAAATGTTAACGACCAGTATTTATAGCTTCGACATTGCTCATAAATTTCAATACTCCTCGTTGCATAAATGCGGAAGTAGACCTCTGCTCTATTTTCCACAGTTACATTAGAGTTGGGTTTTACATAGATTAAAGGCTTCCTAGTGTGATTAATTTGGATATAATACTAATCACCTTAGTGATCAGGTTCACAGTGTTGACTTTTTTTTGTCTTCCCTATAAAAGGCCGAGATGGAGGTTGTGATGTTTGATATACGAAAAAACGAAGAGACCGGCTCTGTTCGGCAAGAAGAACAACGTCACACAATCTGGTGGCCTCCAACACAAGGATACCTGGAGATAATGGGCTCTGCGCCACGGGGAAGGAGGGAGAAGCCGAGATATTTCCTATCCGAGAGATACTCAGGGTGACATCAGCCAACGAATATCTAACAAAATATATTTGTATATATGGCCCTTGTCAAGGTGCACTCCCAAGGCAGTCGATCCAATGGAAGATAGGTGGTGTACTCAAAGCGTGAGCCGCCTAGAGGAGGCTTTCATGAGAGGTGCATAGACCGATGTTACGTCTAATATGTAATTCAAAATCGTGTTTGCATTAGGGCACAGGCAAAATCTAACCAGCCCTGGTTATATATACTTATATCTAGAGGAGAGGATCAGAGCGCACGCAGAAAAGTGCATAATGCCTTTACTCAAAATGGCATCCCCAAGGCACCATAAATACTAGGGAGCTATTTTGAATCGCTCAGTTATCTAAAAATAATAACAAAAACATGATAGAGATTTGATAACAGTGATGTATTAAAGCCATAATTAGCCACGGAGATTTACATGTTTTTGCTTAGGTTTTTCTCATTTACATGTGATCATTGTACCTTAATACATTATAGTTAGCGTAAGATGCTAGTCACGAGCTCCAGTTAATAAATAATCACATTTTGATCACTGGGGCATACCCTAATACATTGAAACAGAGCAGTAAATTAACGTCAACAACAAAACACCCTAAGACATTATAAAACCCTGATTATATCTTTGTTTTGACGCACAAGGGTGCAAGACATCTTTTGGCCTGCGCCGACGATGCTTTTACTACGTATACAGTTTCAGCAGAATAAGTGCGGCTTGTAATTAAATAAGTAATACAGTTGCTTTTTTCTTCTATTCAAATGCGTAATACTAATAATGATCAAGTTCTTTGAAAATGGATGTGGGTCCAAAGCGTTAATGTTACAGTAGCCCTGTTACCTCTTAAAGCTATCCTAAACGAATCTAGATTGATCTGGCGAACATCTCTTCACAGTAATTAATTACTTCAATAGCTCGTAGAAGTCGCTCTTTCTCCCCTCTCTCTTTCTTTTCATAAGAGAACGAAGTAGGACGGGGCCAAATGGTGTCAGACATTTTATCTTAAGCTTTTCCCAAGATTTAAAGGGCGAAGTCACCGAGCAGACGACGTTATCTATATATGGCAGAGGAGCGGTGCTAGTTATTAAAACATGTGGCGTGGTCAGCTGAGCTAGATGAGTGAAGAGTTTTATTCAATTATTGCTTTTTCGAATTTTTCGGTGCATCGAATGCTTCTATATAAACACTACTGTAAAATATATTCGATATGTGCATCGAATATTTTTATAACAACACTATTGTAAAATGTACAGGTTCAAGAATTGGACTGTATTAACTGTACTTTTCTTTATGGGGTTCAACTATGTTTAGAAATATTGTGATTTGTATAAACATGATGTAGTTTTACTGCACGTATCACTAGTTCCTAACACTCACTAGTTCCATTCATCTAATAAAGAAACGATATCTCTTCACATATAGAATTTAAACTAAATAAAATGCGGGCTACATTCTCACTCGGTACTCTGCGCTCTTGTAGGTCTGTAAATCTGTTCGATCATCGAATTGCGAAAGCGGAGGGTTAATTCAACAATCATTTAGACCTATTCTTTCTCGCGACATACAGTATACGATTCAAAATACCTTGTATATGTAAGGAGACAAAATTCCTCGATCGTTATCCTGGCGGATATTTTTTAAAACGTTGCTTATTTCTTGCCAATGCTGCAGAGATGGGGACCAGTGAGAAGTGTTTTTGATGCTGCTCTTTCTGCCACAAGCTGATGGACTATTCGCAAAGGCTCGCTTCGGGCTGATTGTTGGCTCAGTGGCCTTATTAACCCGTCTATTGATACAAGAGACTTCTATTTCATTGAGATGTAAATTGATAAAAACCTTACAAAGACGATGTCAATGAAGAAATAGAGACAAGATGAATAAAGAGAACCTAGAGACCTCGAATGAACCGACAGTTAAGGCGGCTTAGCAGAAAGAAAAAAATCGTAGAAGAAGGTTGGTGAAAAAGAAGAGCTAAAGAAATCGATACTAGAAAAAACAGAGTCAAAGGCTCGGATGAAAAATAAACCATTCGGGCTCAACGAGTCAATTTCGGTAGCTGCAGGTTCTCAACGGCAATATGGCACAGCGTAGATGTCTGTTGCAAATCCGTGTTCCGTTCACAATCTCAATATCCGCACTACAGCGTGATGATATACCTAGGAGGTAAGTCGGAGATGATTGTCTCGTCTGCTGACCAAACCCACTCGTGCTAATTGTCCTATACAAGGTAATGTATCAAAATATTAGTAACAGCAACAGTTTCGATCAGAAAAAGCACTTTTTTGATAAATACATATTTTAAAAAGCTTGAATTTGTGAGGTATCGGTACATTCGTACACTAACATGAATTTAGTCTAAATAGCCGTAGTCAAAAGATATCGAAATGCGTGGTCATGTTAAAAAATATTTTTGGTACCTGATGGTGGTCTGGCTCGTTTCTGTACGAAATCTATCGGGAGAATGGGTGCATGCCTAAATTGAGCAAAAGCATAATTTCGCAACGACAGTTGCCTATGGTGGCGACACAGCCGGCTAAATCATAGCACGCTTGAGAGCTGCCGCCGGGCACACCGTTTTGGACCACTTGAACTATTCAGTTATTTTAGTCCTGAATAAACTTTAAGGTCCTTTATAAACTAGCCACTGTGAAATAGCCAACTAGAAATGAACGTCCGATTGAACAGACTCCATGAGCAAAGGGAACGCTGCTAGCTGTTGAACATAAAACCAGCCGACCTAAAAACGATACAGAAGTAAGGCCCGATAGAATGAAACTATTTTGAATAGAGTGTACGTGTAGGATAAAATGCTTCTCTCAACTACGGGGTTGTTTCGTTACAATCCAGTCAGTTGTACGGTGAGAATTGGTGCGGTTAAAGGTTCTATTGAGCTGGTGCATTTGGAAAAAAATGCATCCGCACTATTCAGTAGAATAATGTTATTATTTTTGGGGCGCTAACTCAATGTATCATCCAGCCAGGAGCTTTTTTTGTAAAGGCCCTTGATTACTACAAAGAGATAAGCTATGGTAAATCTCAAGTATTGTTTTGGTCTTGAAGACTCTTCTTATAATATATAAACTTGTCATTGAGATAGCTAGACATAGTGTTTAGTTAAACATAGATATACCTACTATGTGCAGGTGGTTTGTAGTGTTGCTGCTATGGTAACTAAATGCCTATTTATACATCACCTATGTATCCCATTGTCTTCACTCAGACATAATAAACGTTATAAGAACCCCAACTTTCACACTTTCAATGATTCTAGGCTAAAATACAATACAGTAATTAATCTCAGGCCAGCTTGGGTAATCACAGTACCATTGAAGGCACTCCCAGCAGATATGAATTTCCAAAAGGTTTAAGGGCTTCTGAATATCTGAATCACAATTTCTTCAAATGTACAATCGCATGCAACGCGTTATGATATTTTAAATGCACAAAAATTAAATTTAGAAACATTCGCTGCCGCTAACACTGTCATTCGTTGTCAACGGTAGCATCTACAAGACGGCCCATATTTTCGTCCTACGGTTTATGATAACTTATCTAGTATAGCCTGAAACGTACTACTAGGTTTCTAGAAGCGTATAAACCTTACACCAGGCCACTAAAGATCTCTGTTACCAGCACCGCAGTAGTCGACTTCTTTGGCTAAGCGACGCTCGGTAACCAGCGAATGATTCTTTGCATGTAATGTGAGAGTCAAAAAATTATCTACTAATTTATCACGGCCACCCAGTCGGGCCATTCTTTCCTGGCCATTTCCCTTCTCCCTAGGTCCCTCTCCCACTATGTTCTGCTCCGTAGCGGCAGCAGGAACGAGCGATTACAACAAAGTGTTCGACATCTTTTTTATTTCACATCTGTATCTGTTCCAACTCAACTTCTTACTGCTACTCCAGACACCGCAGCCACCTCAACATTTCATCGTTTCCTTTTCTTCCTTTTTCAACCCAGTTTATTCGCCGGCGGATCAGCGAACCATCGTTCATTTTCTAAGCTTCAGCTGACGTAATACACAGGCTGCACATAACATACACACACACACATTTCTCACAGCCATAAACGCAAGAGTATAGATACATATCAAGACGCACATGAGCTGTACATCTGAACGTCTGTCTCGATGATCTTCTGGTTTCTTCTCGAATCCCATACCAAGCTACCCTCTCTTTTTCTTCCTCTATCCCATTTTTATCCTTTTTTCCTTCTTTATCTGTATTTCAACTTCTCAATCGATTCATTCTCTTCCCCTGTATGCTTCGTTCAAGTTCTTTTCTCCTCTTGCCTGTTCTGGGTTCCTTCTTCCCACCGTCTCTGATCGGCCACGAATTTTCGAACGGAGGCCACCCGGGTGGGAGTCCTTTGACAGCGTCACTTCCTTCTCCTGTCTACTACTTCTACTGCCTGATCACTTCGCCTTCACCTCGGGCCGTCCGTCAATTCAGTGCTGACTATTCCAGCGTAGCCGTCTCATAGCTCGATGGCACCCCGAAAAGGCGTGTCCAGAGGTTCATGATGATGACGACATTGTTAATGATCATGGTTAATGCTTGAACTAAAGGCTTTTAGGTTTTATTCTTGAATCGCACTAGCGTTTCCGTTTACGTGACTCAGCTTTATTGTGGTTTCTTTTAAACTCTTCTATCATTTTAAACTGATTCGACCTGACAAAGGTGGAGACGGTAGCCGGAACATGATAACAAAATCCACTAGTTATATATACACTATTTATATTTCAAAAAAAGATCCATAGATACTACTTCGCATTTGCCTCAGAAGGCGTACCGCTCATCGCTTCCAAAAGAGATAGCTGGATGAAATGATGACTGGGTAGACTACAATGATCAGAGAACCGGAAAAAACGGCAGAGAGTAAGACCCCGATGTAAAAAGTACATTGTGCTAGTACTCTCATGAGCAGCAACAGTGGAGACACTCATAGCAGAGTCAATTGCACCGGTAACAGCAAAAGCGACCTCAGTTGCCCGCATGCCTACATTGGCATCGAATGGAAGCCAGGAACGTGTCTTATCTCGTTTTTGCTCTCTTTCCCTTGCTTGTTCTTTTTATTGCCAGTAGCGTGAACACACGGAACCCAGGAGGAGTTGAGGGTATCAAGAGCCGCGATGTGTGCTTTTCGAAGTGAACTAACTGCAGAGCCGTAGCGGCAGCTGCACGTCGTAGATCTTATAGGACTACTTAGTGTTGCGGCCTCTGTAGAGGAAGGATAGCGCCAAGAGATATCGACAACAGGGGTCACTGAAAATAGAGGGAGGATTAGGCAAAGAAACGACTCATACTTTGTACAGGGAGACCCAATTCAGAACGAGAACACCTAAGCAGCATACCCCCCCTGAAGAACATGACTGCAACTGCAGATGCGCTGAATGTCAGCCATGCAAAGAAGAATAAATATGTCTTTATCCTAACGAACACCTGTTAAGAGATTGGACAAGGTTTAATACTCTAACTTAAATGATGTTTACAGTGCAGACGCAATGCTGGTTTGTATTTACCATACGTAGACTGAAACACTGGAAGCAGTACTATGCTTAAAACATTATAATCTCAAAGTTTGAAAAGTTTGCGATCGCCCTTAAATTTATATCATTACGACGAATATAGTTTAAGTAACAAATGAATATTCTTATTAGACGAAAGCTGTTTTGTGAGATTCTATATATCCACTTTACATATTTTGTGGAGTTATTTCATTTCCATAGAAAGGTTGGAGATTGGCGGAAATAGAACGAATGTTACAGGACCAAGAAGAGGAGTATTCAATTTGTCGTCTACCGATCAATATGTACGACGTCTTCATATCGTTCTACTCCCTAGATTCCCTGTCAACTTGTCGCAATGCACGTACAGCCATTCTCATAGCCATCGCCACTTATCAGAGTTTCCAATGCTCCTTCCGCCCAATTCAACACAGTTCAACATCGTGTCTCCTTGCCTGTATTGCTCCGATTTCGTGTGTTTATGTACCATGCTGTGACAAGTTTATCGATTACGGGCTGTTGCGACGTCCACAGGACTGTCCTGTTACGACATAGTCGAGTTCGGGGGCTTGGTGCATTTGCGTACGTCTTGCGACCGGCCGAAACACGTAGCTGCGGGTTCGATATCTGCCGGTGCACATTTACATTTATGGGATCCATGAACTAATGCAACAGGCACTATCGTGTACGTTAAATGTCGTCTGATAATCAGCTAAAAATAATGTTGCACAATAGTAAGTTTTTCGCGCGAATTATAATACCATTGTAATTTCATCTTTGTTATAGACGTGAGCTCTATTCAAATAATCATTACTATTGTGCAGCCGTTATAATAATTGTAAATTCCTATCAGCGTAGAGCCAGGAAAGCCAATCATAGCAGTTCAACCAATCATTGAAATCATTGTCCAATCATTGCGGTAGGTAGCGCGATCCTTACTAAGAAGTGCTGCCCTTTGAGCAGAGCCGCTAACCCAAGAAATCGACCAAGAACACGAAAGTACAATGCCGAAAAAGAGAAGCCTTGAAATAAAAGTTTATTAAAAGAGCGGCTTCGAAAAATAGGGTCACATGGAGATAGAAGACCGCGAGGCGGTAGCAGGCCGGGAGAGGGCAACAGCAAAAATAGGTGCAATAATAAAAAGAATTAAAGGTACACCCTACCATGTAGAAGTTTATTGAGTAGCCACGTCCTATATAGCTATGTCGTTGTTATTCCAATCAGCTCCTTCTCCCTTTCAGCTTTGCTACCTCTTCGTCATAGCTCCTAACAATTGTTTTCTCTCCTTTACGTGTAATGTCTACATTAGTACTTTACTCCTTCACAGCTTTCTTAGCATTATGTTTTGCTAGAAAAGCATTTTTGCTCTCACCTGCTTCAACATTAACGACTTCGTGAGTGCTGTTTTCTTCATTATCGTTGCCTTTAATCGGATAGATTTTAGTCGCTCTATAATTCCTTACTTTTTTTAGTTTTTTTTGCTTGAAGGTTGGCATATCTGCTAGAAACTTCTCTTGCCATGCCAGACGTCGGCTTGTCTAACCTTTTCTCTGCCTTGTGCAGTATGTATGTTGATGCGCCCTTTCGTTGTTTCGCCTTTTAAGGCTACTGCGGAAGCAATGACGCTTAGAAAAATGCAAATGAGCGTTCGCCGTTTGTTAGGGAACTGTAGCAGCACGACTAGACGCAGAGTGCAACGTCGTTGCTTTAGCAGTATCGGAAGCATCCATCTCTATCTCTTCATCCCTTTCTGCCCTCTCTTCTCATCTTATTCCCTTCCTTTAGTTGCTTCATCCAACCACCGTCGTTGTAGATCTATCTACCTTATTGAGTAGACCGACCGCTCATCTGCCGGTCTCGCACCCTACCACCGTGTTCTCCTGATAGTCACCCAATTCCCCAATAGACCCTCTTCCCGATTTTGTCCCCAATTGACGCCTGAAAAAGCGAGAGAACGAAGGCGTACTGTAACACTTCACCCCCGGGCCCAACAGAGCGCAGCGATGCTTGGGAGGAGGAAGGTGGGGTTGAAACCGTCTTTTTCTTCACTTCCCCTTTTGGGGACGTCGCTGTAGTCTTACTGAACAGTTGAAGCGCAGGGCAAAACGGGGTAAAAACAAGCCCTGTCGCCTCTTTTAGTTCTGTTCCGCGGTCTTTCTTGAGGGAGTTTGGTAGGCAGGTCGGCTGGCAGCCTTCGACGTTTCTGTTCGACAAGTTCCTGGAGTTGCACAAGTCTTTCCAAACTGTGCACGCCGGCGGGAGCTGTGGGAAGCAGCGTGGATAGGGGAACAAGCGTGCACGGAGAAAGGCATAGGTGCCACATGCGAATGTTGGGCAGAGAAACGAGCAAGAGAGGATGAATGAGGGAGAATCTGCAACAGCAATTTATTAAGTATGCGGGCTTCTTCTTTTAACCTCGTCTCTCTTATAGTTCTTTATTTTTTTCGCTCACCAATTTTTTGCCGCAGTGAAACGGCACGGGAGATAAGCTTCTACAAACTTCCGTTTAGAAGAGAGCAGGAAGAAAAAAGGCTTTCCGAGCATCTACTATTACTACTACTACAAATACTAAAACTTTTTGATTTTCTTTATTGCACATTTCAATGCGTCGGAACTGTGTGGCGCATTGCATTGACGGATTGTGTGTTAGCAATGTGTGGTGGTGGTGGTCGTTCCATTAATCAGACAACAATTAATACTTAGTTGTTGTGATATGATTTGTGCTTATGTGTTCTAGCTCCGCCTTCTTTCCTTGCTTTCCAATATGTCGTTTTCCTGCAATCGAGCTGGGTCAGGCTGTTAGAGCGGCTTCGGTCCGTGCCCCTTCGAGCATTAGGCAGTGCAGTACAGCGTGTATTATTACATTGTAATATATTCCCTGTATCGCAGCAAATGCATCAAGTGGTACGTTGTGTCCTCATATTCCCTGTTGATTCCCTTGTCCATGTTTGTCCTTTTCTCATTTTCTGTCGTAAATTTTCTGGCTTCTTTCTTTTTTAGTCTCTGGTTTCTTCTAAGCGTTTTTCGCTCTACAGTAAGTCTTGACTACGAGATCATCCTGGGGATGGCGATTACCCATAGAGTCTCCATCATCCTGTGCGATCTAGCTCCTTTCATGCCTAACATTCGTTTTACTTCCAGAAGCTTCGTCCTATTGTGTTTAAGCTTACCGCTGCGGGACCCCGAGTTGGCACCGCGCACATGAAAACGGATTCATCTAAAGCGAACGGAAGGCTTCTTTAGTCGTTCTGTTGTTGCTTGAGCTCTAGGCGTTACCTGAACTGTTCGCAAGCTTTACCTCTTTTTCTATTATTTTTCCTACATGCGCGTCCCCGTTTAAAAGTCTTCTCACTGTAACACCGAGGTATCGCGCGGTTTTCTTCGAAACTTACTTAGTAATGTTATTACTTCTTTCGAAGATTGGTGTAGACCATGCTGTTCTATTCAGTTTCTTATCCGGCTCAATGCATAGTTTGCTTCTGTACGCACAACTTTTTCGTACTGGTTTCTAAATTTCTGCCATTTTGCCTCATCGATCACTCACTGAATGACCATTTCCGTGTTTCGGCCCTTCCAGAATTCGTATTGGAGGGCCGATAGAACCTCTTGTTGACCAGCATCTTTACCGCCTTGATGAGTGCGTCCAGAAAGTATATCGGCTTTATGTACCCGGATCGGTCAAAAGCTCTCCCGGCTTCTGGAGGAGAATTAGGCCCGCCTTTTCCGCTCAGACAGGCATCGTCCATCCTGCTATATACTGTCGATTATGCCTTTGAAGATTTAAAGCTTTTCATAGAGCAGAGTCGTCACTGCTTCCTCTTGTATGCCGCCGAGCTTTGCGTCTTTTTTATTGAATAATCTTTTGGTCACCTCTCCGACTTCCCTGTTTGTCGTTCTCGGAGTGCTATTCAGTTCGACTACATATACCAATCGAGCCCGTTCGGGATGGCTCAAGAATAAGGCCCTTGCTGTGTTCTAGACCAGTTATTTCGGAAGTTTTGGCAGTGGTCTTTTTAGTTTATTCGTCACTACCTTGTAAGGCTTGCTCACACATCTCTTTTGACCTCGTCATATAATTCTCTCCATTTCGTGCCTCAACTTCTTTGGATCACCGTTTTCTATTCTCTCTTGCACCTTTCAGTCTTCCCTATGCCTATGCGGCACTGATTCTGTTTTTTTGTTCGTGTGTACGTTTTCCGTGCCTTGTTAAGGGCTTTCCTGAGATCGGCAGTCTTTGCAGTTGCCCAGTACTTAGGAAGGTACCCGTTGGGTATCTCTCTGCGACTGGTTGATGCCACTTCGCGCACGTTTGAGACTTCACCGGTACCCAGTGGGTTCTGACCGCTTGCTCTTATTTCATCGCAAAGCTTTTCTAAGTTCATCGTTGCGTGTCAGCCTGTTCGCCGAACGCCTCTCTTTTCCTGTTAAATTCGGCCGTATTTGAAGTGGGTGTACATTTGTGGATGTACAAGCATTTTTCCTCTAACATCTCTTAGTTACTAATGATCTCTACAGCACCCTCGCTTCCAAAGGTGATGTCGAGAAAAAATGCCTGGTACCGGTGTGTAAATGTGGCAAGGATGCTCTCAGTTAAGGGAGTCAGACTTAGCTCGGCCAGCTATTCAAACATTTCTCGGCCTTCTCTGTTCGTTCTCCATTTAGCCCATTCCCGCACGCACCAGTTGAAATCGTCTCCTACTAGGATTCTTGTATTTTTTCTTTCACATCTTATCTCTTCGCCGAACTTGTCTGTACGATTCCGCTGCTCCTGCCGTGTGGCGTTTGGTGAGATGTAATAGCTGAACGCAATTGGCCTGTCCTTTAGTTTCACCCACACCCATCCATTTCCATACCTTAAGATTTCGCAGCGGTTTTTAATTTTAACCATAGCAGTGTGCCTTTCCTTATTTCTGTAGTATTCTCCCCTTGGTTGTAAGAAAGCCATTTCTTATGTGGCGTAATCATTAAAGCTAGCGTTCTCTTTTTTATTCGATTTTACTTTCACTGCGTCATGTGCCTTTTGTGACTTACACAAGTTTATTTGAAGGCAGTTAATCTTGAGCGAGTCTCTTCTGGCTTTTAGCGACTCTCTTTCTTCCTTGGACTTCTCACCTTTCAGAATCGGCCATCTCGGTCTCCATGTCTTCTGGTTGTTTGTTTCCTTTCTCAATATCTCTTGGACGTTCGTATTGAAATGTCTCATTTGCCTGAGCTTTTAAAGGTGCATCAATAGCTTTCTGACTTCTTTGCATGATATGTTTCTTTTGCTTCTTCTTTTCTTTAATAACTAATTTTCTCTCCTAATTCTTCTTCTGATTACAAGACATCGCATCGAGTTGACCGAGTGCCCTTTCTCCTGACATGCATAGCTCTTCCCTTTTCCTCATTGCATTCCTTTACTGTGTGCCTGGATTGTTCATATCTGTGGCATTTTGTATCGTCAGTTTTTCTCCTTGCAGCACGCTGACCTGTGCTTTATTTTTTGGCAACTAAAACAGTATGGCAGGGTAAACTACTCCGTGGCTCTGCACTGCGTCCAATCCACCTTCATTCCTCGAGTCTTCACGAGGGCCTTCCCGTCTTTCCTAATCAGCTGAATGCAGACGTAGTTTTCGTGTTGGCCTTTACTCAGTTCTCCTGCTTTGAGTTTGGCGTTATCTGTAAGGCGCAGTGTGTTCCTCATCAACTTCCTTAGATCCTTTACAATCACAGCCTCGTTTAGGTCCTTGGCTATGAACTTCATTCTTGCTGCCTTGTGCACAGCTTTTAGCCTTGTTTTGTCCTGTATAGTTTCGATGACTGTGCGCCGGCTACCCTCGGTCTTCACCTTCATTTATATTTTCACATTTCCATTTTGTGTCTGGGCGATTCACCTGATTCCCACCCTTCATTCTCCAGAGCAATGGTTTCCTAGAGCTCTTTTACGGTTTTAGCATAAGACTTCCCTTGACCTTCTGTGACCCCTAATCTGCTTATGGCGGCGTTGTCTGTTTCCCGTTTCCTCGTTTTTATCAAGGTTTCGTACGCAGATCTCGGCTTCTACGGAGCCACTTGGCATCAAACATTTTGCAATCTTTCTAGCTTTTTGGTTTAACTCATCGGGAGATCGGTAGACAATTTGTTGTATTTATTTTTACCAATTTTTCCCCCTCAGCCAACATCATCGCGTTTTATAGGCGTCGGAGAGCGTCTACTGAATCTTCTGTTCCGTCCGTCTCCTTTACCATGACGACCGACTTGTGGGATTTCCTTACCTTCGCTCCTCTCCGTGTATTTTACTCCGCACCCAATCTGGCAGCAGCGCGGTTTTGCCCGGTTAGAGTTCTTTAAGCACCCGCAGTCTGGAAATGGCATCGCCACTGTTTGCATTAGGGCTAGGTCTTTCTGGTTTCCTTCCCTTCCTAAAACCGCTTAAGCTTCGAAGACTTTCGGTGGTCTCCCTTATTTTGAGAAACACCTGGTTTAGCCAGTTATCGACAATTAGTTTTCCCATCTGGTTCCTTGTCAATGCGGCTACGGCTATATGTATTACGTGTGTAACTCATTGTCCCTCGGCAATCCTTTCTGGGTCATGCGTTTGTGTACCTGTTGTCCTAAATCCCTTGGCCTTGCATTTTCCGCATTCTGGCCGGGTTACTCGCTTTTCGGCACAGTTCACTCATATCATCCAGGCATAATGATGACTTATCCCCTCTTCCGAGTGTCGTACGCTCCTTGGATTGTCTACCGGCTTCCTGTTATTGCCCTATTATGTTTTCTTGTAGTATGGAAGCAGGTGCTGAGCCTCAGGAGTGTCCTGCTTAAAACGGGGTTTGTTTCTTCCTCCTTATCAGATGTTTTGTACGCTTTGTCTCCGATTTGCGTCTGTCCTGGCTGCCGTTCCGTTTTTTCTATCAGCTGTTGTTTCCAGAAAAAGGCATTTATTAATAAAAATCAATAACTATTGTAGATAAGGATTCTTACCGAAATTTGTCGTACTTACGAATGTAGCTCTAATAGTTAATTATAGTTCTAATTCGCTCTAGAAGTTCTCTACATTAAAATGGCAGAATGCATACCCTATGTTTATTGGGTTACGCCCAGATCACCGTTTCGGGCGAGCTTGCCGTTGTAGTGTTTGGTTTCAGTCCAGTCTAACTTCTAGGTCACGAAGTCTCCAAATTCAGCCAAAAAGATCGTTTTTACGCGTAGCTTATCATTCTTGCGGCATTAAGCTAGTCCGGTTACGCACTCTTTTCCCCCGAATTCCGGACCAAAACTCTGTTTCGAGTGTTTTTATTTTTAACGCACTACAGACATCACCGCCATTAATCCTTCTATTTTTTTCTAATTTCTTTATTGTTTTTGTCAATCGACCGGAGCTGTATGCACTTTGCGTTGATGGATTGTGTTTTCAGAATGTGTGATAGTAGCCATTTCATTAATCAGTTTACAATAATACAGGGCTGTTCTGATGTGATTTCTTCTGTTGTTTCGTACCTCTGATTTTCCTCGAAAACCTTTGTCTACCGCAAATTTTTCTGTCTCAAGGTGGGCCGGGGAGTCAAGGCGGCTTCGACTTCTGCCTCTTCGAGCGCTGGGCAATGCAGTACGGCGTATATTATTACATTGCACTACATTGCCCGGGTCGTTCGCCTTTTCTATCTCTTTCAGGTACTTCTGAAAGTTTCCATGCGTTTTTAACACCTGCATCAGGTAGTGCGTTGTGTCTTCATATCCCCCGTTGATTCACTTGTCCAGGTTTGGGATAAGGTGGCAAATCCAGACGCCTGGCTCTTCTGCTGTTTTGCTCGCGCATTCCTTTTGCCATTTTCTTACATATATCTCACGTTTATTTTCTAACTTATTTCCCTCTTAGTCTCTACTTTCTTCTAAACGTTTTTCTCTCTGTGATAAGTCTCGGCTAAAGGATGAACCTAAAAATGGCGATGACCGATTGAGTTTCCGCCCTCCTATACGATCTGGCTACTCTCGTGACTAGAGTTCTTTGCACTTTCAGGACCTTCTTCTACCTTTACCGCTTTCTTTTGCTATTTTCTCTATACGTTCCGTTCCGTTTAAAGGTCTACTCACCGTGATATTGAGGTATCCCTTAATAGCGTCCTTTAATTAATATTGATCTCCTTTAGCATAATGTTTATCTCCCCGAAGGATTTATTACCGACAAGCATTACAGCTTCACCTTTTTTGAAGCTAGATTCTGCCCATGCTACGTCATCCAGTTGATTATCCAGCTCAATGCAAATTTGCTCTGCTCTGTAGTGTTCCTTCGTCACGTGCGGTGACTATCAAAGCTAGATCATTTGCGTACGCAATCGTTTCGACATCTTTGACTCCAACTAGATTCCAAACATCGTTAATGTCGTATAAGGTACACTGGCTGTGATAGAAAGACAGTGTTCTCGTGCCTGACAGGCCTGCCGCTGAGGTAGAAAGCGATCAGTCGTCAGAGGTACGGAACGACTTCCTTTGCGTATATCGCGTTTGTCGTTTTCGCGGTTGCGCTAACCTATTACAGTTGGGTATTCTTTTTCCCGATTTCAGCCAAGAATTCTGTTTTGGGCGTATTTTTTCGGAAGTCACTACTACTAGTACAGTTGCCAGTATCTAAATAAAAAACCTTGCAGAGACAGCAACACCAACAACCGTAAAACATCGATTAGCGCAGATCTCGGTCGCAACTTAATTGAAGCTAACAAGAGGAACGAAAGAACTGGGCTGCTCTGAATAGAGCGGAAAAATCTATAACCAAAAAGGAATAAGATTTCTCATGTTGGCTCCGATGAAACCAAAGAGTTATATATATTTATTTAGGTACTGTCGCGCACTAGCACTTGATCTTTGTTGATTGTTCTCCTCTTTTATTTTCCATAGGCGAAGGCACGCCTTTTAATTCCGGGAAACGCACGGATGAAAACAGAATTTTGAGAGAAGTGGACCTCAGGCTAACTTACAATGATAGGTCATATAAAACGTATGCGTACGGTACGATACTTACGTAAATTGACTTCTGGGAGGCCGCCCGCTTTATTGACGACTGCTGTAGCTGATATCAATATGATCCAACAACGACTTTACTAAAATCGTTTTATTCGCATTTAGGTCTATGTTGAAGATACATGATTTCTTTGCGAATTCTAGATGCAATTTTGAATAACTTCAAACTTTATGTGTTTAAATGATACCTTATAAGCTTTCGATCTTGACGCTGCGTTGAATTTCGCCGTATTTTTCAAGAGGAGGAGTTTGTTCAAGCCCTAGTCCAGGGGAAAAATCGCTCCACATTCTAATTGTTTCAAATACTGATGATTAAGTAATTGAAATTAAAAGATCTTTCTATTAGGGAAACATTGTTTTCGATGTTCGTATTCATGGCGGACCACTTAGGCGAATCTAAGCGAAAAAGTCCTCGGGTAATTGCCAAGCCGAAAGAAAGGACACATGCATAGAAGCCCTTTCTCATTCATTTGGCTTCAAAGCTGAGCTTATAAAAGGCTGTTAGAACTCGGATATTTATACAGGGTACACCAAAAAGAGCGATGGAATTACCTTTCATAAGTGAAACTGGAATTTGTGAATGTTTAAAGTTCCAGTCGTAGAAGTGACGTAATTTCTTTTTTTACTGCGCAAAATGCTAGAAACTAAGAAATATGCCACTGTGTTTTTTAGGCATACAAAAAAACACTGTCAGAAATTCTATTGTAAATGAATATTCTTATGAGTTTTCATTTAGAAGTTGCAGATACTATCTTAAATGCTAGTTTTTCTGTTACATGGCGACTTATTTTTTAGAGAGTCCTGTATACGTATATATACTGAGGATGTTGTAGGGGATTGCACGGGACCGTGCAATCGAGCGTCGGATTTGCACGTAGATTAAACATTTGGAAGCCGTCGGGTAAGAGATCGCTTTGGAGCGCTCGTAGCAATAGCTCAACGCGATATTGGTGGTCCGCACGCGGCAGAAACGAAAGCTCAGTTTTCTATGTTATTGGCTGAATTTCCATCTCAAGACTTTAGCGCCGGCTTCACAATTGCATGACGCCCAACCCCACCTCCGCAAGCAAATTAATGTTGAGTTCAATTTCCGTATGTGGCAGTTTATACGCCTCTTTTAGCAAAGGACTCCGCTGCTTTCTTTAGCCAATGACTCGAATTCGCTCTTTATATTCAGTCCATGTTTCGTATTTACATTAGTGAAATGAGGATATAATATAATTTGCTGGCATTAAACATCGCAGTAAATATGTTTGCTTTCAAACATACGGAGGCATAGCTACTATCCATTACCATGTATAAACACTATTGTTGGATTTATCGATCGGTCATATAACGAAAGAAACATAATTAGGCATTTACCGTAAACTGACAGTATATATATATATATATATATATATA
>MNPL01016055.1:1049-43219 GCA_002081605.1 Tropilaelaps mercedesae | reverse complement strand
ATTTATTTGTTTTAGTTATGAATTTTTTGTAATTCTTTTACTCGTTACCAATTCTTGAATCACCTCTTCACATGAACCGGAAGAACTTTATTAATGCAGTCTGAAGAATTACTCTTAACTGTGCGAATGGTCGCGAGATAGTTCACACTTAACTCTTTAAAAAACCCTGCTGAAAAGATTTTGGAATTTAGTAAAAATATACGCGTTATATTTTGCATTAGAGCGTTTGCTCTCCAACACTGCAATTAACTAACCTGCTATACAGCATCCGGTATTATTTGTTGGTGAAGGACGTCACGCCTATCAATTTTGTCAAATTCTGTCCAGGAAAAAGAGAACCCTTTTGCAGAAACGATTTTACAAACTTACTAAGCAGTATCACTATTTCCACAAAAGATTATACTGATTAGGTAGCAAACAAGACTTGTCAAAAAAAATTTTGAAGGTATTTTCTAGCCACATCCAGAATTTTCCCTCATTTCTGTAATTCAGGTTAAATGTTATATGCTCAATGTTTATATGAGGGCTTTGAATGAATCAAGGCTCAGTAGGAAGTGCGCAGTGCCACTTGGTTTGCATTATGCTATTGGCGTAACATGAAAAAGCAAAAGCGATAGTTATATTATAATCATCAAGCAATAAACAAAATCGGCTTTTTTCTATCCGTGTTCGCATGTCTCATATTGTACAAAACACAGATGCATGGCTATACGGAAATTTTAAGCTTTCTTATTTGGCATCGCGACCTCACCATATTCATTTTGGCTTACCCTCCGTACCCCTAGTCTCACTTGGTTGGTGCCCACATGACTTATTTCACTAGACGAATGGCGGCGACCTCCTAGATCAAAGGGCCTAAAACTAATGCCGTTGCAGTCACATAATTGACGCACAGATGGAAGAAATGTCGCCTGATGTGTCGCCCGTATACCACCGTAAAAGATGAAACAAAAAAAGGCGTAGTAGCAACGGAGCTGTTACGGAAAAAACCTTTATTCTTACTTGTCGCTCGTCCATCTTCACATTTGTCTTATTCTATAGTTTTCATTCTTTTTATCATTGACCGCAGTGACATGACGACAGGGACGAGTTCAGCAGAATCGAAGTGCAAAAACCAAACTGCTACCAGAGTAAACGCCCTTGCAAGATCGAATAACTTAAGCTTTTTTGCAATGTCTACCCATTTGAGTCCACCTCTATATTAAACAGATTGAAAGTAAAGTGCACTGTTATATCTTCGTCTTAAACCGAGAACACAGCTCTGACAAAGAGCCTTTCCTCTTCGGATGTCGAAACTTGACTAACGTCAGTCTTTGCAAAAACCAAACAATTACAAGAAACGCTGACTCGTTCAGTATAAAGGCTTCACGGAGGTTACACATTTAGAACCATCGCTTTACGTGTTCCTAAGGATGAGCTCATGGATTGCTTACCCTCTGATCATTGCACTGTCGGGTACGTCCCTTTTGAGGCATAATTGACAGGGTGTCATAGGCGGAACCGACAGCGAAAGATTTTGTGGTGAAACCTCAGCCAGAGGATGTAGTTACGCTTACCATATCGTTTATTGTACAAACCGATGAGCTGCTGACTGATTTGATGACACTTCCGAGGTTGCTCCGGATTGTAAAAAAATGTATAGTTATTCGACTAGAAATGCAATAGATAAATATGCTGACACAATGATATGCTAATCTGATAGTCAAATCTTACACCAAATTTCATCATCCATTGAAATTAGAGTTAGTTTTAGCCTCTAAAATAGTGATGCCCTTTAAATTAACCAGCTAACAGATTTATATAATTTTCCGCCTCAGTGGTCTAACTCTCCGTTACCTCACCGGACATAGTGACATGATAGACATGGCGTGTTTCAAAGAGATAACTCATTATGCTAGAGGAACGTATAACGTACCCTATATATATATATCTATGTATATATGTATACCGCGAAAACGCTAATCAGCAAAAGTGAATAGTAGAAATGGCAACGCAAATCACAAAAGTAACTTATGCTCACGCCTGAACAGACGAAGAACTCATACTGTTGGGAGAGTTAGATGGCTAATTATTGTATAATACATATGGCGGCAGTTTTCCACAGTGACTAGGGGCTGAAGCAGAGCGTATTCGTTTCGACCAAGGTAAAGTAAGCCTGCCAAGGCTAGCAAGGAGGGTTATTAAAATGTAGATGAGTCCTCCACGAAGACGTTAAAGAAGCCGACTGGCAATCTTTTGGGAAAGAGCCTTGCCATCCTTCCTGCGGACAGTGGGATGAGACTAGCTAAAAGCATTTAGCCCATGAATGTCCCTCTGCAACTAACGCCCTTATAAGTGTCCCTGCATTGAGAATAAACACGTTAGTCGACACACTGGGGAAAACACGATCTTGGTCTTGGATTTAACGTCTTTGCGGGAATCTGGGGATTACACATTAGCACATTGAGCGTGTTCACCGAGTATGGGCGCGTTTGTTAGAGCGAACGAGTTATTCTGAGAAGAACTCGGCATCCGCTTTTGGGGTGTCAGGACCCCTCTCTCTCTGTCTGTCTCTCCTCTTAGGTCTCCTTACAGATGTGTCGCGTAGCAGTTGTTTTATACCGCAAGCAAGCAAACGGATGGTAATTACGCTGTAATTATACTGCTGGAAGCAATGCAATCACAGGTATGTATTACCATCGTGGGGAGAGAAACAGAGACCCCTGAGAATTCTCGCAAAAGATCTCTGAATCTATCTTGCGCTCCTACCAACTAGTGATAAGAGTCACTTCTGATATAGCGCCGTGCTCAGCCGCGTTAGAGCTGTCATAACGGTCTGTTGAGATCATCTATTTAGATATTAAGGAAAGGCTAATTCCCAGTGGTGCAAAAGGGAAGTAACGCAGGTTTCAGGCAAATGAATTTCTCGGGAGTTCGTTTGTAAGGGAGTTTTTTTCATGGTCTTATCTAACAGTACCATTGAAAACGCTGTGAAACAAGACTCCTTCTATTGATGAGTAAGAGATAAATGTATTTTTTTGCACTTATTATTTTATACGTTTTCTAATTACTTCGTCGTGACTACTTCAAATACACTTTATGGTATCTTCTGAAATAATTTTTTACGAGATTTATCAAGTCCTGTTTAGTTCACATTTACTGCTTTTATTTATATGTATTCACCTTTACCATAATCTAGTGTTCCAGGTGGTGCACATTTTTTATGAAGTGCTGTAGCTAGGATCTGCCCTACGGATATACCACTACTTACCAAATCATGTGCACGGAACCAAAAAAAGATCGAAAAAGACGACTTGCGTAAACACGGCGAACTTCGAAGCTTTTGTAGTTATGAGAAAAGCCAGATCGGTGATAAATGAATATAACCTACTCAAGTGTTTAGTTAACTTGGTTGTTATGGTTCCATTGGATGTTATTTCAAAACTTCAAATAGAGGCGAATAGCCTTATTATGAACGCGGTACAATTGTACACGAATATTATCAGCTTAAAATATCATTATTACGCTTATAATATTTGTGTACAATTAATGGGCAAAGGCAAACGCAAAGCTTATATTTAATAGTAATATAAAATGTACGTTGCTATTACGCAACAGGTTCTTCTTTTTCGGTGTAGAACAAAATAATGCAGCCCCTGGTCACATCTAACAAGTCAAAAGTGCCATCTGCATTCGGATGCTCTACTTTAGATCTTCTGCGGATACAAACAAGCATTTAGGTTAATGCATCCTAAGCCTTTTCGATTTAACTGCGAAAACACACTAAATAAGTACTGTGAGTTATGATCGAATGATAATAGGAATGATGAGGACATTTAAAAAATCTATTCCTATTCCAATTTTCAAAGCATTTGCAGAACTGTTCAACTAATTGTTTATTTTTAATAATGTCTGCATATTAGAATATCAAAGAATGAGACCAGGGCTCTACTTATAGTGTGTAACAATCGCCTAACGTCTCAAGTTGGCACGACGCAAAGATGCTAATACAATAACTTAGAAGCAAAGCATGTAAATTTGTTAATACTTAATGGTCCTATACCTTTAAAGCGTGATATTTTGTTATTCTTTGGTTTCGCATAGTAGTTATATAATAAGAGACTCTCGAGCTTGGTGGCCTTCGTTTACGAAAAACTTACTGGCGCATTTAATTAAATATTTATTACATCTTGGTGCTATCCAGCACAACAAAAATTAATGATCTTAAAATTTGTACAGGCGCGATGATGAATTATGTACCTAGGGTGTTACGGCCAAATAAGTAGTATGACGGAAATTGTTCTTCTTTATTTATTGGAATACGGACATTTGTATAGTGAACGGCTTTGCATAAAATACAGTTCATTAAGAGCTTATTAAAATTATTTTTTCTTAGCAATATGATTACTCCTCAAGTAAAACACACTAGGAAGACGAATATGGTTGTCAATTGAATTTGCATTTTGGAAATAATGTGTAGGTTTTGGTTTAAAGTGTAGCATTTATGGGCACTAAAAGTTTGAATATACTTTTTTGGGCACTTGGCATTCCTCAGCATGTTACGCTGCACTGATTTTTATTTGATTTGGTAATAATCATTTCCCCAATATGCGTCCCATTTGGTGAAAATATTCAAGATTGTTCGAAAAAATACCTGTTAAATTTGGATAATTAAAAATATGTACAGTTCCTCGAGAACCACAGATGGTAAGCAGCTAGCCTATTACGATCGTTACAGAAACATCGATATGTCTAAGTTGGTTATAGCAGAATAGCTCTAATTTACGTATGATACCTTTTCCGAAAAACATTTTGTTGATTAACCAGAGTTATCTATAGTATGTGTATCAAGAATAGAGGCACTTAATTAAAATATCCAACGCCAAGAACCACAATCTGTGTCGCACTCCACTTAGTGAAGACAGTAGGCAGGACTTTGAGCTTTCGTTTCTATAGGCGTTAAGCGAGTTATAGACTATATTTATATATAGTTATATATAGTACAATCCGCAGTTGACGTAATTTTCTTCAGTTGAGATGCGCAAAGAGTGGAGCGAATGAACAAACTGAGAGATGCTACAACACTTGACGTGGTTTTGATTATTTCCAGTAGCCACGAAAAATAAGGTATCCAACGGTCAAGCGTTTAGACTGTTCCCTTGCGGTCGGATGGATCGCATTGTTTCGTTCTAATGTTCACCAAAAATGTCTTTTTCCATTCTGTGTACCGAAGTCTAGCCGAAGATATTGCAGGACTGTAAGTATCAACACCCTCAACCACCGAGGCGCCTCTTTGCTTCAAGGTAGTGTCATCGTGACCCACACCTCCCGCTACTATCGTTCGCCTCTACAGAACGCCCCTACAGCTCAATTAGGCTCAATCAGTCACTCAGTCAGGTTATAACTGCCAAAACGGGAGATCCGGAGGGGGAGTTTAAAGGGGCTACGAGAATGATAGAATAGGGGCTTGAGAGTTGAAGGGGTCAGTATGATTGGGACACGCCCGGCCATGTTCATCATGGGGAACGTTATGCAGGCGGCGAGAGACGACGTGGTCACGCCACACGAATCACGGTTCATATACAGGGGATATGACGGTGTTTTGACTGGTAGCACCTATAGCTCGAAGCTATGGTACTAGAACGAGGAGGCTGAACCGTGATCCGACCATGCGATATAATTGCAGCTTTCGGGAAAATTGAGTTGTTGGACGAAGGATTTGCGACAAGTGCTATCCTGGCGTACTTCAACCGGTATTAATCGTAATAAAACTGTGAAAACCATTGGTCTTTTTTGTAGTATAATTCGGAACATTCAGCTGATACCGCTGGAATAAGTATCACAATATTAGATACATGATGTCAGGATTTGCTTTAGGTGAATTTCGAAATTATATCACATATATTCTGCAACAAGTAATTTATAATTTTCTTCTATGTAACAAGGCATACGTACGGTAATTCTGTTAATATCACTTCACTCGCTAAATTTACCTTTGACTTTAACTTATCGCGGCTTTGCAGGTGGCAAGGTAAATGCCCCTCAGCGTGCACTCCGGTTCTCGTGTCTAAATAGTTAGCATCAACTTAAATCGGAAAATGTACGAACGAAGATTTTGACGAACATATAGGTACATATTTTTATTTTAATTAGGCTACTGGTCCGTACGTGGTAAGAAACTACAGGGTTTAAAATAAAGTACATGATGTGTGCTTTTTACACTTACCACTTCTAGAAGAAGTGGCAATTATGTTGAATGTTCGGATGAGCCGAATTTCTGACCTGAGAGCTGACGCGTCAGGGGAGGAAAGAGTGGGGAGCTCGTTGTTGCGCACGTACGTACGACCTGCTATCGCGTTGGTACTAACGGCGACGCTTGCGGTCGTGGTCACAATTTTGACGGAGGAGCGCTAGTGACTGAAAGACCAGGAGTGGAGTACCTTGGGGAATTGAAACTCACCATGCGCTGAACAGGAGAGAAACACGGTATACCCAACTCCCATTTCAGTTGAGCTGTTTTAGCTGGCGAAGTGGTTATAGTGAAAGTCAGTGTCCAAAAATTGCGCCTGAAAAGAAATAAAAATCTTAAGAGGTGACAATCGAGAATGTCGATAGCAATACGCCTCTTGTCCAAACGTTATAAATGGCTCCTATAAATCTGCGCAAACATTTAAACAATTTATACATTGATTTTATTAATTTAATCGATTTACTGTAATCCAAAACCGCAGAATAGGACTAAATGTAAAGGAATTTATCGAAGATCGAAAAGGGATCTATATTTAATTGATTTATCTAGGTATATGGTTCAGGAAATAGAGAGTGGCTAAACACAATTTTGCGGGCTTTGAAGAGACGCTAAGGAAAATTAGAAACCTTTGGGAAATGATAAAGACAAAATTTATAGTAATTTTCCGAAAAATTAATAAAAATAATAATAATAGCGATACGCACTACAACCATAGGGATAAATGACTATGCCGTCGAGTGGTACATTAATTGATAGCGGGCCGAGATAATAGTCGAAGATAGATCGTAAATATAACAATTTTGGTCAGCTCTACACCGCAAGAAATAATCACTTCAGCAAGCATCAATGCTTGCCTCCGATAGCCTAGATTTAATTTCATAATTATTTCAGCGTCTTCTCGTCTAGGTCATCCATACTTCCCATATATCAGACTCAATATCTGACTAAATTTCTACACTGCACTGAAATGATATTTCTGTTGAATGTTTAAATTGTATTAAAGCAAGTAAATGTTTTTACTACGATTAACTCATATTCAATAGCCTGAGATGTTCGCTGTCGTCAACCTTTAGATATAGTTTTCACAATACGAGCTGTTGTTTTTCGGACTCTATAAAAGATTGCTGTCAATAGTCCTTGAGAATCCAGAATGAAAAATAAACCCTCCCTTTGCAAACGTCTTAAAAACTTTAAGGTTAAAATTATTTATCGCTCGTATGTTGTTCGACGTCGACGTTAACTGCTACGTGCTGCTGAACGTTTTCGATGCTGCCGTCTGTGCCTGCTCATTAATGTACAATCGTATTCAGTGCCAAATATGCACAAAATATAAAACAAATTGATACGTTGATATATGTGTTCAGGTAATCGTGTCTATACCCTCTAGAACTGCGGAGCCAATTTCTTAATTTGCATCAAAATTGTATTACTGTCAGTCAAAAAATTCGTTAGGTTGTTATAGACACAGCCTATCGATCGCGAGCGCCTCCCTAAACAACGTTTGATGGCGATGCTTTCAACTGCATTAACCCAATTTCTCGCGGGAAGGCCACCGAGAGAGACACAGCTGGCCCTCGTGATCTTTCTTCTTCTTAGCTTCCGTACGAGCTGTTTATTCTCGGCCTATTACCTTATAATAATGGCATGTTCTCAATTTTATTTGTTTCTTTGTTGACGGTGAAAAGAGAGCGAAATAATGCCGCCCCCCGCTTGTATTGGAAGCGTTAGCCCTGTGCGTGCGTGCCATTACTTTTATAAAATTGACGGATTGAGATAAGATGCTTGTTGTGATGTTAACGCCACACTAAACGAACCCACTTTCGCATGGGTAACGAAAACAAGTTTATAAAACTTACAAATTTTCAGTCTTCAAAATTAACTGTAAACCTGTTTTTACACGCGCATTTCGTTACTACTTTAGGCTGTATTTCTAACAACTTTTTTAAAGCCCCTAAACTGGGCATATGGATTGATTCTCTGCGCCTATACATCAACGACTCCATTTTTGAGTGAAAAGCAATCGAACCCCTCTAGAGTCTCCGTGTCCGATCTTTGGTTGCTTGGTGCTTTGCATTGCTTCTGAACTAGACGAGCTACTGTGGCCTCTGGTTCGAAGCAAAACAATCTCGAACAAATGTCGAGGTATAGGGAAAGTCGCGTGTTGTGCAGGAGTAAGTCTTCTTCTGGTTTTCATCATTGCGTTTACCGGATCTCGCAGAGGAAGGGAAAGAGAGGCAACTTCATTCGCTGCATCTGCCGCAGCTATCGACTTGCTTGTACATACAAGACCGCCCGAGCAAGGGCAGCCAGTGTAAGCAGTTTAATCATTTTAAAGCTTGCAAGCAAGCAACCAGTCAAGGCTTGCTTGCTAGCAAAGCTTCAAAACAGGTTGTCTGGAGGTTGAATGGCGATCTGTGCTTTCGCCTTACTACACTGCGTATATGTAGACAATGATGAAGATGACGATGATCATGTTTAAAAGAGCGACTACGGTTGTCGCCAGTGCTCGTCTGGCTGTTTCGCTAATATGTAACTTTCGCCTATTTTTGTGAGACTAGATGCTATGTAGTGCAAAGGCCAAGGGCGCGGACGACAACAGGATGAAGAACAGAGAGAAAAAAGTAGTTTAGAGATGTACAAAAATCACAGATTTCGATGATGAAGGGTAGAAAAGGAAAATGCGCCCTTGAGCCGATTTTTTGTCGATTGTGTACATAGTAATATATTCCATGTTCATACAATTGAACATACTAGAAAGGGTGCAGGATAAGTTCCTGAGCGCGCTACAATATTATGCAAAACCCTTAAAACTTGACCGGGTCGACATATTAACACTGTTTAAGCGGCATATAATATAATGCTGTATTAATATAGGGGTATAATGCTGTAGGGGTATAATATAGAATGTAAAACAAAACTGCTCGAACGATAGAATCAAGCATGTCATCAATCTCACTGTTTAATTAAAAAGTATATAGTGTGCTTAGAAAAGTAGTCAAAAGATCGAACGAGCACAAGTAAAAACAGAATTACGGAAGGACAAAATAAGCTATTAGTAGTGTACGACAAAAAAGTATTGAAATCGTCTGCGCACGTTTTGGAAATATAACGGATGCACAAAAAGAAAATACTGCAGTCATGAAAGAGAAGCGAATTAAAAATGTATTATACAATGAATTTTAAAATAATTCAGACAATTTATGCAAAGTGAAAACAATCGCTTTGTTATTAGCAACCGATGTGGTCTATTAGAAATGAGTGCAGAAGATTCTTTAAAATATATATATAATATATATGTATATATATATGGCTTCGGACAAAAAGAAAAGTGCAGTCTTAGCGTTCGTTAAAATAAGAGAAGGTATCAAATCGAAAATGCAGAATGATAAGTCGAACAGTATGAGAACTTAGTATGATTCAAATATTCTTCGTTAAAAATATCTTGATTTTATTGATTCATGTAAAAATATATTTTTTTAATACAACTATAGCTTTAAATGTCTATGAGTAATAGTCGTGAGCGTAATTGCTCCCGTGCGTATTCATTCCATTAAGTTATGAACTTTGATATTTGTGCTTGTGTAGTAACAAAAACTAACTAAAATTAACCTTACCCTCCCAACCCGACAACTCTTTTCTCTGACCTCCACCACACCTCTGACGCGGAAGGGTGGCGACAGATGTACAAGTGATTGCAGTGTTTCGGTGGTTTCGATGATCTAGAAGGTAGATAACCGCATAGTACGATGGTACGATGTAAAAATGAATTATACTACCTGATACAGAATAGGATGAATTGAAAACGTCGAGCTCGGCGTAAAAGGGATCGGCTGAAACGACGGCCGACGTCGATTGACTAATCATCAGCCCTCCTGATGACAGCTCACGTCGAACCCATTTGTGGTTATTGACACTGTAATCATTACATCCTTTCCTCCACCGCCCAAAACAGTACTCTTTTTTCCCAGAATACCTGCTCGATCATTTGCGGTTTGCTTGAAAAAATGCAAACGAATCGGGTTTCGCGGTTGATACCGCGCATTTCATTTAGACCTTTACTGGGACCTTTACGCGTGCTGTTTAAACGATGTATTTCAAACTAGAATTTATTCTTAAATCTTCAAAACAGGGAAGTATGGTGTGTTAAATGAACGCGTTTTCTAGAGATGTTATAGCCGAAGTTGGATGGAAACCACTGGCATGCTGCTGATCGGATAGCTTACGTAAAAGCTTAGAACTCGCCTAGGGTAAAAAAAGTACCTTATGCTACTTTTTGTGGTACCATTTTGAAACTAATCCATGCTAAATAATTCGTATACACTTGTTTTTATATTATTTGGAAGGTGACTTAATATTGGCACTAATTGTAAACCACAAGAATGCCAGAGCGTCAAATTTCCAGTGAGAAACTTCGCAAATTTTCAACTACATGACATTCCATGTATATTTCAAGATATTTCAAGCCTAAAAAGCTTGCGACCACGATACTATTGAATACTAGTAATTTTTATTTATTATTTATACGCTCATTTTCATCAGGTTATTTATCTATAATTAGGCTAGCGCGTCTTATACGTCCGAACACAATTTTCTATAGTCGGCTGTAGCTACGGAGCACAATAGGTACAGCTGTAATGTCATAAATAGATCATGATCCCTGAAATTAGATTTTTAAAAGTGTGACTTACCTTCTTTAATATACATGCTTTAAAAAGAATGTGAACGTGCTTTTCGGTTTAAAGCGGCTATGAATAATATACTTCAGTCGGGGGATGCATGAAGAGTGTTCAAAAATCCTCAACAAGTGATAAGTTGAGCGGACTTTAAGTGAGAGCTATTGATCTAACTTGCTGCCCCAGAGGAATTGCACTCATAGGGTGTAGCAGCAGTAGCAACAGTTGAAGCAATACGCTATGAGACAGCTCAAAGGTATTTCTACCGACAATTGTAAATGTTTCGCACAGAGGAGGGCAATAAATAACATGCTACGTGAGAGTAATCAAAGATTGTCTATGTTTTTACCATCATCATAAAAAGTGTAATGAAAAAATACTAGTAGATATTTGCTGCCACCTGCAGAGCCAATAATGTTGTCCACGGAAAATGTATAAGACGAAAGTACGTCTTTATAAATTAGTTTTTAATTAATAGTTCACAAAGACCACAGTTATTTGACTACAGGCACACTATGTAGAAAAGTACTCATTACTCTTTTAAATTAAATGAAGGCATCAATTTAAAAAAATTACCACACATTATTTTCTTTTATCCATCATTTGAAGATAAATTTAGTCAAAGTTGACGGCGAATAACTAAAGTTCTTAGGAATTAATGAATTGATTGAAATTAACTTGTGTTTAATTTCCCTGGCCGGACGTCGTTGACATTGACAGTCGAAATTACACCTAACACTCTCTCGAAGTCCACAAATCAAATTAAAAAAACATTTATGGAACTTTGGATCATTAGGGAAACAATGCATTCCCCCCAATGAACCCTTCCCATAATAGATGAACAGAAGGACGCGTAGAGATGTGTCCATCCACATCGTAGCACAATTCTTCTCGTTTGCTTGATCTGAGGTTAAGTTTGAGTTCACGTGTGGTCTTACTCGGGCTCGGGCCGCCGTACTGCATCCCGGTATAAAAATTATGAAGTTGTTCTCTGAATGTGTTATTATTATTGAATATGAATGAGTTCTTCGAATCTTTTAAACACTTTTTCACTTCGGATATCACCCTATTTTTTGTACAGTCATGGTCCTTGCAGTCATCTCCTGTCTGTGTAATTACCTACGTTTGTGCACCTGATGTTCTGGTGGTTCACTTTTTTCCTTGAGCCATAAGCTCCATTATTTAATATAAAACAGTATCACGTATAACAAAAGCACAACATATTTTTATTAAACAATTATTTAAAAATTTGCGGCTTTAATGAGTAGAACGGGATCAAAGAGGGCTTCTTGGTTTCTGTGCCGATTTATGACAAACTGGGTAGATGTTTCCTGTTTGTCCTTTTTTCCAAGTTTTTCCATTCATTTACTTTACAATGGCAACACCTCATTATCGACCATGTGGCATTTATTGTTCCGTTCGTTTACTCCTTTGGTCGATCCACAGTCAGATCTCCTTTTACCTTAGTTGTAGCTATCTCGGTCACTGCTTTTTCAATCTGTTGTTCGGTCGTACCTTCTATCCATTGTCAGGGTGACTTTGCGGATCTTACTTCCGTGCTTTTTCAGGCACTTATTTACCTGAAGATCTTCAGAATATCTGCGTGTTCTTTCACTTTAATGTTCGCGTAGATGGTTAATATTTTAGCCTTGTTTATTTGTCTATAGCTTCGTTTTCCTTTTAAGGCCTCTTTCACTTCCAGCCGCTGCGACATCGCTAACTCCACAAGCTGAATGTCATGCCCCTTTGCTTTCTGTTCGTTGTTAGCTTTACCATCAACTCACGTTCTCCGAACCACCAATGCATCCTGCTCCAACGTCCTTTTAGACTGATCCTTGTGGTAACGGTGATTTGAATAGCTAGACTAATGGTATCACAGCTGAATTAAATATTTCATCAAAGTGAATTAAATAACATGTGCGTGAAAAGATGCGCCTTGTTTCGGAGGACTATTATTTAATAGTAAAAAAAAATAGGAGATACTAGTATTAATTTAGTCAAAAAAGCCCCGCAATATCATCCCTATGGCCCTGGTCGTTAAACGGCGAAATTAGTCCTCGTTCAGCGTCGAACACTAAATATTAGGTTTTATACATCAAAACTGGTCATGACTTCAGCTTGCCTGTGAAGCACGGCGGTATTTAACGGCTTCGAGTTCTGCTTGAGCCCTGCGTGTCGTCCGTAGTTTGAGCCTCTCAACCCCGTCTAAAGCACAATTCTTTTAGTGTCCGCCAAGACCAGCCGTTGGCTGTACCGCTCGTGGTGTGATAGTGAATTTAATTAAAGCCTGATGTGACAGAGGCAGGAATTAAGCAAGCTGAGGCGAGGGGGTCTTCATCATAAACGTTACTTTGAAAGGAGGTTTGAGGGTGACCAAGGAGCACTGACAGATTCTCACAGAGTCTGTTCCTCGTGGCGTGTTGCCAAATTGTAAACCTCGCCAGGCTACATACGTTTCATCGCACATGCCGCTATCCGGCAAAATAGAATGTAACTGATAAACCGTCTTATGCTTAGTCTAATATTTTTGTGGTTCTTAAAATTATTAACCCATGCTCAGCTTTATGAAAATGGCTAAATGATTATAACTGTCTAAAACATCTGAAGGCTGCTAAAAAGGAGAGTTTTAAAAAATGTTACCATTATTAGCCAGTTATTTGACATTTTTAGTAATACTTTAACTTTAACAGTCTATTGGCAATTAGACTGTCGAATAAACGCGTTGAAATATATATATATATATATATACCGAAATACGTTCTCATATAAGCACATTCCGGTAAAGAACAATATCATTTTATTGTATAGCTAATGCGTAGATTTATTTATAATGCAAGGAAAGTCGCGTAAACGCACAGAAATTAATAAGATGTATAGACAATATTTCCGCGACCACAATATCTGCGTCAATAAACTATATATAAATTCAACAGAAATGTGCGATGCGCAAGGTTAGAATTGAGCACAATGAAGCATTTAGATGGTATTATATTTTTAAAGTGACCCTAAATGAAGCAGTCGTATAGCCGGAAATTTTGGGGTCAACCACAAAGAACCCTAAAAGGAGTACCAACTACGTTATTGATAAGGTTATTTCCAAGCAAACAAGTGCGTTCTAAGCATGTTATATTATTCACCTATTGGCAAACTGGAAATGGCGCATGAGCCATCGGTTAGAAGTCAACTTATAGTTTTCCCGTATTTACCAACTGATGAAGAAGGTGTGCGATTACGTTTACTTGGTTTGTGCAGGTAGTAGCTATCGTGATATCTTATAGTTGTTCTCTTTGAAGAAGATATTGCACGAAACAGCAATCAGTGAAGTCTTTACACAGAATACCCGCGTTACACATTTTCAAGGGTATGTACAAATGTTACAGCGATGTTCTGTGTAAATGTAATAAACAACATCAATGAGATACTAGACATGTAGGTATTTTTATATTATTTCCGTTTTGTACAATGCTTTCTGTGGCTATATGCATCTTTACTGAACATTCGCTTTAAAGAATTCATTAATTAGAAAAGGGTCGTATTTTTGTTAATTGCGGGTGAGATATTGCTCTTACCTACGCCCATTATAAAAGAGGCCTGCGATGCCCTATTACAAAATATATACTAATGATACAACAGTAGTGGCAAGTACAGATAATTTAATACGTAAGTCAAAATTATACCAGTAATACAGAACGATAGTACAGTATCTAATTCTATGTTCAAATTAGGAACGTAAGTTCTAGGAAACAACAGCGCGAGAATGAACGACCTTGTTTATTTATCTCATCTATTAATTTAGGCATATTATTTTTATTCTCTGTATTCGAACAGAAATCGTTATTGACACTATACACCAGTATATTATATATACTATATTTTCCAATATATTTTCCAAGATAATAACCACGCACATAATTGTCAGTTGGTATTATATTACAATAAGGTAATTGTCAAACAATTGCCCCTGAAGCTCCTGTTTATAGACTGTGATGCTTTGTGCTTCAACTATTCGTAAATAAGTTTATATGGCATTGGAAGTTAATCGAGTGGAATATAATTTATGTGCGTAAATGAATCTTATTTAAGAAGTACAGTTCTAGTACTCATCGTGTTTTTCTTACTGTTACTATTAGATCTGTCCCAGGTTCTGCTTGTTGTACATGCGCATGCTACACGGTGGGCGTCTCTATTTGTGACATTAACCAACGTAAAAAGATGAGCAGTCAGATCCCCCCTAAAACGATAACGACTATCCCCAGGGATTTTTTCCAAAGCCCTGTGGGGAGACAAGGCAGTAAATAGCTGGCAGGAGGCGGATGGGAAATTTTAAAATATCACCACCGCAGGCTATAGAAATATGAGAGAGCCCTAGCCAGTGCGCTAGTAGCTTCTGGAAGCAGTGGCCTGTGGGATTTGAATGAGATGAAATGCTTTGCTACGACCCTATTTGAGGAAAATGGGGTGTGCGGTAGCACTTTTGTGATGACCACTGGGGGCCACTGGCGTGGGCGCTTGGGTGTTGCAAATTTCCAAGGAGGATTGATGGGGCCCTGGCTGAAACAGCAAAGAAGCTGGCACGGAGTTGGGCGCTGCGCAGACGAAGAAACAAGTCATGGGAACGACAGTTCCCAGGAAGAGCAAGGAAGTGCTGCTTGCGAGACTACGGACATGCAACAAGACCCGGAGAGACTGTACCAACGAAAAGAAACCTGATTCTGCCGAAAAAGAGCGGAGAGATACGGAAATATGCATAATATCCTTTCCTTCTCACCATATTCTAGTCCAGATACTTTATTCGCACCATACGCACCATCAATACTGCGATGACGTTACAACAATCGACACACCGACGCAACAATGTGCATATCGGAGCACAAGCAAACTAAATTCCATGAATTCTTGTATAGCATAATGAAGTTATGACGTTGTAAATCATCAGCCAATTCATTAATAGGTTGTACGATTCTAGGCCACTTTCTTGATACGATATAGAGATACAAAAGAAGGCCAAGACAAGAACCACGTGAGACGCCATTCGGGCAATAACGAGTAAAGTAAAAGATATTGGTAAATTCAACAAAAAATTGTTAAACCACCTTGTGGTACAATTATCAACTACTACACGGCCTAACTTTTCAACAAGACAGAATAGTTACAGCAGTCAGACGCTGTGACATGGTTGTACCGTGAATTATTACCGTAATAAATTGGGTAGCTGGGTAATTGTTTTTTTTTATAAATTCATGACGCTTTAAATTTATGATGTTCGTCAAGGGATCCGTTGGTTTCCTGGAAATCAAACAAGTAGTCAATAATATCTTTTTCTGCCTTCTGAGAAACAGAGAAAAAGAGAAATCATTTTTAAATCTAAAAAAAAATCAAGACCCTTTCTTTTTTTATATGATCGCATATTCATTACGTGAAGGGGCTTTTCTGATGTTTCGTTATTTTTTCCTGAAGAAAATAAACATGTCAAATTTAACGCAAGACTACGGTTCAATTTTAACTTTTAAATTCTGGTTATTACATTATGCTTCATAATGCGGATTAGCAGAAAATCGACTGCGAAGTAAATCAACCTCCAGAAAATTTGTTGGCTGTTAATGGATAAAAATGAGACAGAAGATCTGAGTAAGCTCGTCTTTTTCTTATTGTCGTCGACGAGTTAGAATGATAGCCGTTAATAACTGGCTGCTAAAAATTCTAACGATTAGCAATCCTAACGGAGTGGCTATCTGACCTCAGCGGCTAAAACACAATGAACTACCACTACTTCCCCTTGGTAATTCAATATGGCCAAATGGGAAAAAAGCTAGCAAAATAATGTCGTCAATGGACTCCCCATGCGATTAAAAAAATTATTAAATTATTAAAAAAACATATATTGGCAATCGTAAAGCTATAAACTTCAGGTTACATCTTTGTTTGGTATACTTTCTCTTAGTGGAATCAATGGAGCTTGCAACGTCTGGCTATCCTTGACATTTAAGCGAAAATTGAAAGATACTAATTGTCACCAAAAGTAAGTACTCTTAATGCCTGATCAATCGCTAATAAAAAGATGGAGTAATTTTTGAACAACTCAAAGAGCACCCTTAGTTCATTTGAAACATTTACGAAGACAGGTTTTTTTACGTTTCGCTCTGTGAAAATGCTGTTAGTTTTTGGTTTAAAACGAAAGCTAGTTAATATGGCATAGTTGACTACCCTTGAAATAAAAACATGTCGATGTGGAAAACAAAATATATAAATATATACATATATATATGGAAACAGGTGTGAGAACTTAATTCAAAACACAGCTCTTGTTCTTATAGTGTCTGAGTTAGCGGTTCGCCAGATCTAAGGGTCTTCGACATATATGCTGTTTCTATAGCGCTCCTTTATACAGCTCCATATCAAGTACACAAATAATATTCAATACGATTCGTCACCACCACCAATCAGTTTTATCGGCGAACATTCCACGAGCACATCCGTGACGTTAGACCGGTCCTGTCAGTATAAATCGTTGTTATAATTTACTTCTTAATTATAGATATTAAACAAGTATACAGTGTTAGCTACACTACAGGTTTTCTCCAGGATGAAGTACGACGATGTGTAGAACAGTTACTTAGCTTGTAAAAGACGAACCCATCCTAGCACTATGATGTTTTTGTCGAGTGAAATGAATGAAAAAAATGACGAATTTGAACTCCATAAACTGATAAGCACCTAACAAGTGCACAATATTTTCTAGGTATGGTGTCTGTTTATTTATTGCCTAACCCTTTCTTTTGTATTTTACTGCATTTTTTACCATGGTATGTAGCCATTTATGGTTCTCAACCTCATCGGTACTACCACACGAACTTATATCCTTTATCTACTTCGATGTCTAAGCAGTAATAGTACGCAATTAGAATAATTATAATTATATTTGTTTAATCTCCGACTGCGAACAGCAACGGTCTCTTCTCTCAGCAGAATATAGATTGCAAAGAAAATTGCAAAGAAAGATTGGAAAGAAATACCGATTTCCTATGTATTGACTGAATGGATGAATTGTAGGAAAGTAAAAAATTCGTCATTCCAAAGACTAGTTGGCTCATCCCTGGACGGAGAAACCATAATGCTCAATATATGCTGACTGTATATTATCAGCAGATACGTCAACAATAATGACAATAACAACTGTAGAAACACCTGCAGCAATACTGAGACAAGCTCAGAGTCATTTTTACGGTGAGCCGTCGCAGGAGGTCCTGTCTCTAGCCAGCCCACCCTGCAAATTACAGACGGGTTAGACAATTTGGGCTGAGTTGTTGAGACTGAGTTTAGCTGGTTCAGCGGGAATCGGTCGTGCATGTAGCGCTTTCTCCGCCACAGCCTCGTATTCTGTGTTAAAATATATTATTTTACACAGACATATATTTCGGGATAATAAATGATGGACTAGCAAATATTATGGTATGTTACAGGCATACAATTAAAATGCTTATTGAGTTGCATATAACACAATTTATTTGAAAGCTTGACACTAGTGTAACTCGTTTATAGAGAGGGATATGAGCTTTGTTAAAAATGATTGAGCCTTAAACAAACAAATTCGAGATACTATTTGTACACGATTTTAGTAAACATATGTAAGTCAATAATTTGATAGTATCATGCAAATTTGGTAAGTTTACAGACTCACGTTTCAAATGGGCACAAAAATGATCACATGAATGCGCGTCTTCTAGAACAGCAATGAAGTAGAGAATGTAACTCGATTAAAGTGAACTCCTGTTTTGCCACTAATTTTCTATATTTCATGTACATTCCCTGTTTTCTTGTTAGTGACACGCACGGTTATGCTTTGGTATGATCAACTAAAGTGTTGTGAAAATAAAACTTGAGGTAATACTTCGATGGCTAACGCTTTCTGGATAATTTCGGATATTTAAGTGTGTAGACATTTTTCACAATTGAATAGTGGTTAAATATTTGCCAGATAAAAGTCAAGTTGGCAGTTCACTTTGGCTAATTTTTCATGATGTTGGCGTCGCCCTTAAGATAGTGAGTTAAATATGTAGCCCCGGCTTTGGTATTTCTAGAGGCTCTTTTAATACATTTAAGTCGGTTTGCTTAAATTTCTCTAGGGCTCGGAATGCACACTATATTAGCATACAACTGTTCCTTTCTCCTTTATTGCGCATCGTTTTGAAATATTTACGCTTAATACAATTACTCCATTAAAACTGACTTAGACTTTTAAAGAATTCGTAGCAATACATTAAATAAAGTATGCGTTTTTTAAATATTTAGAAAAAATCTTAGGGTATAATAACCCGCTTATAGTGTAATATGAGGGCAACGCCCGTAGTGGCCATTCCAATGGATGTTATTGAATAAAAAATAAAATAAAAACTGCTTTAAATCACTTCCTTGAAAATCATATACTAACGGGTTAACTGCTGTAAATAGGCAGGGTAGTTTATGGTTGCACAAGGTTCTTCTAGCATTGCACCTTGTACTTTAAGATAGAACAAATTTAGTGGGTATGAGGTGAACTTGAAATCCTACTTAATTATCCGTATATAACAATGCATTTGTACCCTCAGGGCCATAATGTTAACTCTAGCTGGTGGTAGTGTATTTGTTTTCTCACCCGCTGTGTTCCTGGCTTACTGTCGACCTGCGACAAAATTACACGTCTTCCAAATAATATAGTAGAAAATCGATTTATATTTAGGTAAATATTACAATATGACGACCCAAACAAAATGAATGAGGGCATCTTTTGGTTAAATTAAAATGAATATGAATTGGAAATTGAATTTGTCATTTGTTGACCTAATAATGCAAAACACCGCTTTGCGTTCATGAAATGAGATTATGGTAATGTTTATTCCGTCAAGTGTAACTAACATTTCTTCGATGAATAGACGTAATTGATGAACTGGCTGATTGGTTTGGGCTGGGCAACCACGACAATGATCAAATCATAGAGTCGACCAGAAACTGATCTTGGTAGCTCGAAGTGATGTCCCGAAGTGACGATAATATCTTTGTTAATTTTGTAGTATAAGGACACGAGGTATTTCACCGAAATTAGAGGCCAGCCAGCAATAATAGAGGGTGCGTTAAGATGTTACAAACATCAAGTTTCGGATAATTCTGACGACTACGTGGTATTCACTGGCATTAAAGGGGCGACACTCTAGGCTAACAAAGAGTGTATAAAAATTGCGGCTGTCCCAGCATATACATAAGTTAACTTAATTTTTTTGTGAATTTTTGCAGAGCTTGAGTTCATCTCTGCACATAGTCTGGCTCAACTGCGGGCCAGTTCACTGACTAGATTTGTGCGAGAGATAAAGACAATGATTTTACATCGCACGATAACATCGAGTCGGCTAGGCAATGGAACGCCCCAGACCAAGCATAAGCGCAGTGGATGATTGGAAGGCGGAAGAGGAGTTCATGCTGGTTTCTCCCTACACCGGAGTCGCTTATAAACGTTAAAGCTTTATTGTAATATGGCTAGCCTACTCACCTCGTTAACCATACAAGAAGAAGGCGCTACATGGTACAATAACTTCAGAAACACCAAAAGTTTCGGACGAGTGGGACGAGTGCTGTTGGTAAGCTTTTGGCATTTAGCTAGCTTGTTATGGAGGAAGACGAAGGAATAGCAAAGAGGCCAGAGGGCAGCATTTGTCCGTAATGACTTTATGACCCCTTTGCGGTGTTTCATATACCTTTACGTTAGTGGGTTTCTTTCCCTTCCCCATCGTCTCCAGACTCTCCTATCTGTATGACTCGGCTTGCCAACTGAAGAACACAAAGCTGCCACTTCAAGCTATTTGCTTTGTGAAGATCTACAACAGCCCCAGGGTCAGACGAAGAAGGAATAGAAACACCCGACGACATCCGGCTCAGACTACTAGAGGTATAACATGATAAGGTAAATTTGAATATTATACAAGACACACGTTTCGCTAACATAGATTGCCAATCATAATCTTAGTTATATTGGTTTCACGTCTGATTTCGTTGTATGAAAGCCAAAATTTGACGTACAAATCTTAGTAAATATCCAGTCTAGGTGAGTTCCAGAGAATCGTAGCTTCGCTTACAATGATGTATAACTGGTCTCTTGTACTATAAATTATATACCTGTAAAAGCCTGCGGGAATCCCACGGTAAATCATTAATAAGAGTTACATTGAAACCAAAATCGACTTGATCTTCTCAACTTCTACAAAAGTGAGACCCTCAGTAGAAACTGTAAATTACTAATCTGACATTTACTCACAATAGTGGTAATTCGGTTTTATTTTGTTGTTGGTGTATGGTGACAAATTTCACACGGCGTTGTCGGCAGTATACACTGCATTTTACGCGCCCCTTTCTTTAAATTCGCTATGAAAAGCGTTCGACGAAATATAGACGCGCAGTAATGATAAAGTCAACCGAAGACCGACGCAATCAAGTAGCTTTTCCAATAAATCAGCCTTATTTACGTATAGTAAATCCTGACAAGCGTACGTTTTGTTAATTTATATCTATGCACACCATTCATGCAAAAACTGACTATATTTTTAAATGGTATTATATGGACGCGTAAAATTCGTCGTAAACCCTCTGTACATAATATCAGCGCTTATGTGGTTATAGGAATATATTCACTCAATTTCCCAACATAACCAGTATATATTCTTGTAAATGTAAATACTAAAAAAGATTTGCCTGTGAAACAGAGAGAGGCGTATTAAACTATTAAGAAGCCTAATAAGCTACTCCTGGCAAACAGCAGTTCTGTTACTGTTTCTTAATACAAAGTTTCTTAAATAGGAGGAAGGTTCTTAATACAAGAACAATGGTATATACCGCAACTGCACTCAATTGTGTATAACCAGACAAAAGTAGTTCATAAAATGGCGCACCTAGGAAATAACGGGAACACGTATTTCAAAATATTGTTTTTGAACTGCTAAGGTTGACGATCCAAACGGACAGGCAATTCAGACTAAAATCCACAAATCCTAAACAACATAAAAATCATGCTGATCCTAGAATATGCTCCGTTTCACGTACGGTGAGGATTTAAGGCCTTAAAGTATGGCTAAAGCGCAGATGGATCAACTAGATCGTATGGAACTAGAAGACGAATATGGACTCCAGTGTGGACAGTGGTGGCGCAGAGTAAGAAGCAGGCAACCTCGCTGATAGAAGAATAGAAGCGGCAGCTACAAATAGTATACCCCAGTGTCCACATGGTAGAGCACCCTCTGCCAATCGTATGACGTATCATTTTGGATATCAATAAAACAAACGAGGTAGGCTCATGGGTACGCTGCCACTGATATTAAATTTTTCGAACTCTGTGGCTATTGATGCGACCTTCTGAACTAACAACTTGCGCTGTTAAACAACATTTGCGTTGCAGATTATATTCTGAGCTCTGGGAATTGAAAACCTAAACAAACGTCAAAGATAAATGTAAAAAATAAAACATTTAAAAAAATATACATAGCCTAGGTACCAATTTTTGGCGAAAGTTATTAATTTATAATGTTGCTTTAAAATAGCGCTAGTCACTCAATGTATTTCACTTCGAATAATCTTTAATCGTTTCACTAATGAAGATATAATTAATAAAACTAATTATACCAAAACTACTATAATAGAAATAAACTACTATAATAAAGAAAAAACTAAGTATACGATGACATAAACTAAAGTAACCTAAATAGTTAAAAAAAAACTAAATAGTTAATGTATTTCATGAAAAATGATTTTTAGTCATGTTAAGAATTCATGTCCGTCATACGGCGTTTAAGCTTGTCTAGCCTGGTGGCCTGCTCCGTAAGGACGGGTTCCAATTGCCCATTAGAAATGGCATAAGAGTCCGTGTCCTGAAATATTCTGTTGTTTCTCCTTTTAAAACCAGCATTAGAAAGTACTTCTGTGTGCTGCTTTCCTAAGCCGACTACGTCGACCTCTGTCAGCTGACTTGAAAAGTTGAGCTTTGAAAACCAATATATGGACAATCATCTTCAACCGAGAACTTTGTCCTCTCAAAGGCTCCCCTGTTCCCATACAGCTGCATCCCCTCTCCCGACTGCTTCGTTCCCTACACCTCGTTCGTCGATTTGAAAAGTGAATTCAGTGCTTTTCATCGTCGTTGTTGTTGTGGTCGTCTCCTACTAGTCTAGTAGTCATGATGGTACGACTGCTACGGTCTGCGTAGTAGAGCCGGATGGGGAGCATTGGCGTTACAAGTCGGCTTCGCGTGGTGCGACTGAAGTTATCTCTATGGAGGAGAGTCCACTTCGATAGAAAACCAATCGAAGCCGGTGCCCGTGCGATTTTGAACGTTCCGCCCACACATGCGCGGGCCCATGTACCTTACAAGTCAAAGAGAAGAGTCTCTTCCGGTTCCCTAACGCGTACTACAATAATACAACTGAGGAAATAGGTGCGCCAAGATCGAAGAGGAGTTAGAGACTCTCATAACAATAACATGTTTGATATATATATATATTTTTCTAGTAAACGACTTGAACTACGTTTAATGTGGTTTTTTGACCGAGTTTGCAAGTAACGGACACCATTATATTAAGGCTAGTCACTTCGAACCCTTACTCGACATCTACAAACTTAGTGAAATCTGGCTGTTAACTTTAGAACACTATTCAGTCCTGCTTAAGTTGCTATATACATATTTTTAGGGGTGACCATCAGCCAACATTTAACGTCCACGGTAGCAGTTTTTGTGTCACTTCTTAAGACGAACCCCATATAAATGTGCACCGGCGGGGATCGAACCCGTGCACGTACGTGTCTCCCCCGGTCGCAAGGCGCATACGAATGCACCAAGCCACCGAGCTCGAGTTGTCATATGGCGGCTAAGAAAAACGGCCTGAGTAGGTCTGAGGTAGATCGAATTCTTTGGATCATTTAAACGAATATAAAAAAGATATTTTCGGGAGTTACTTGAAACAGTAATATATAATTAACTAGGGTTTAGTCAGCTGAATTGCAAGAGACACTTGAGCGCTGGTTAGCTGACGTCTATAGCGATCTTAGTAATAGCTGATGTACCGTATACAGTGGATATTTTTTCATTAGCGTGTCAAAAGTACATTTACAAAGAAGAACAGTTCTACATAATGGGATGGCAAAGTAGTTCGAAGGCTGACGATCAAAAGAAGACTTTTTGTAGACTTATGTTTGTATCAAATTTTGATCCTATAGATTTAAGCCGAAATTCTAGAATGGTTTCAAGCGAAGTTGGCAGTGAGGCTTAGATACAATATTACTATATTAGAGTGGTAGGACACGGGGATTCATGGTAACTTTAACTGTATAACATATTTGTCAATACTATTCTTAAATATAATAGTAAACTTTCTTTTAAATCAAGCATTTCTGAATATTTAAGTGTGACTGAATATTTAAGTATGTAAGTTCACAAAGGACAATGTCCGGCTCTTGACAATTTTCAATGCCAATATTGGCCACGATGCAAAAACGATTGCCCTAGGGAAGGGCGTATAGGGGCGTGGTCGAAACGCGCCTATCTTCCTTTGGTGCCTTGTCAATTTTGGCCCTTTTCAAATCACCTCTGCTGCCTCCCGTAAAAAGAGCATATATAGCTGTCGCCTTATAGCCAATAAACCTATTGACAAAGAATATTTTTATTAAGATCTAGTGTGTCAAACAGCCGCAAAATAATCTGACATAGAGAAGTATCTGTTTTCAATCAGTACATTATTCTTTCAGAATTTTGCCTAGGTATTTGCGTAGTTTACGTTTGCAAACGGTCAATGACACTTAGCTCTATCGACTCCATCCTATTCGCTTGACGGCTTAAACTCTAAGGGATATCAGCAATCTCAAAGCATTTCCTGCTTCTCATGAGCGTGTAGAAACCTCATATTTTAGAGGTGTAGTCTAGCTGCATTTCAATGCATTCACTGAACGGATCTGTTAATCTTATATGCAGTATTTTCACAATCGCTCGTTTAAAACGTCATTTAGACGCTAGATAAAAAGTACCTAGATTTTACCGTATGAACGTATAGTTATGCTTAGGCTTCTTGTAATATAGCATAGATTTCATGCAGGAACAACTTCTGTGGCAATGGCTGTTAAATAAATAAACTGAGTGCTCTTTATTTTTCCATTGTTTTTATGCATTCATATTTCTCTTTTTCATATACCCCCTTTCCAATGATATAATCACGTTTCAACTGGTTCGTCTTGTTCTTCGCCTGCTAACTTTTTGATCTGGTTGAGAACAGGAGCAAGTTACCCGATGGTTTATAAAGAAAAACTACATTTCTAACCTAGTGTCGCAAGGTTACCCCAAACGGGGCACATTAAGGCCACTGAACGAATTGGCTATCACATTATGTGATGAAGTTACACGTCACAACCGTAGCCTGCGAAAAAGATTCTAAAAAGATCTGCCGTACCAACTTCTCTAAAAATTTGGGACATGTGCGGGATATTTGACTGTTAGGCATAGGATAAAGGTACATAGCTTGCTATAATTGAGATAACTGCACATACGAGGGGGTCTTACTAGATGCTTATATATTCGATTATGCTTTACAAAAAAATTCCAGCCAGTTAATTTTAAGCCACGTCGGCGTTTAGATATTGTTTATCCGTCCTCTGATTTTAAACCCTATAACTGGATAGTTAAAATACAAAAGTGAAATTTTCAATACAATTGTACAATGCGTTCTCAATTGAGCCTACATATCAGGTTAAGTCGTGCTCCACTTCAGTAAGTGATAGATTATTAAAACACACGGGTTCGTTAAGCTGGAGAGAATAGAAGCATACTTCTGCTACTTAGTTCACCCACACAATTTTTATGGATGACTACCAGGATGACAACGCGGCACATGTCATTCGAATATAGCACACAAAGAGTGAAAATATCAAAATGGAAACATTTTATGAGGTTTCCCTTCAAGTTCACACGCTACAGATTTTGAATTTAAATTATATTACATCAACCCTAATTTTAATCAACAAAAAAGTGCTATTTCAAATTTCCGATTGCCAAATTATTTATGTCATTGTCTAGTATTTGCTTAACGCGGGGAGGGATTTATACAGCTGCCGGTCAGGCGCCCCTTTAGACATAAATTAAGGACTTAGACCAATACCAAATGCATGTGAAGCCCTGAAGCTTTCAAAGTTAGGCACACTAAAAATAAGTATTTGCGTTGATAGTTGCCACATGAATGCAGCTTTTAGCCGGTTAACTTTTTGAACGGACAATTTGTACTAACAGATCGAAGTGATTTTTACAAATCTTGTTGTCTAGAAATCGGTCTATCTAAAAAGAAAAAACAAAAAGTATTGACGGGCTTATAAGCCGTGAAATGCGGCCCGCCTGTGTAAAATCCGTATCTTTGAAACCGTTTGTGGAGACCTTATCCAATTCAAAGGTCTCCTATAAAATACAGCAACTAACTTACGGCACAAATCACCCTATAATAAATATATGTTTATAAAAAATGTAAAACTTGGTCGAAGACCTATTTTTTACAGAAGTTGCTGTAAAATACGGTGGGGGCATACTCAAATACGCAATAAAGAATTACCGCTTTCTATAATATTTGTGAGCTGATATAATTTTTGGAAGGTCACTTTTAAATTAGAGAACTATCATTATGCAACCAAATATATTTTGCCATGTATTAGCCACAGAAGTATTTTCTCAGCATTCAACAACCCATCGTATCACTAAATAATCCGAATTTAAGTGTAAAGCCTCAACAAAAGTCTATCTATTGGAACAAGTTCATCTGCACAATATATAATCAAAAGCGGCGCGTGTTGAGCCCTGATACGAGTTTTATAATCGCTATAATCAGAATGGATTGAAGCTGATGAACGTGCCAGACAAGAACCCATTCGCGGAATAATAGCAGGTTGTTAGGCAAGGTCAACCGTGCGACCTTGAACCCATAACGCTGCTTCGCGTAAGCTTACATACTATTTGTCTAAAATTGATAAAGCTAAGGATTCCTCGAATACGAGATTTTTTAATATGAGAGTAACGCGACAGAGAGATGAAATGATGATGATAATATGATGAATATAGTAAATATTAAACAAAGGTGACAATACTCGCAATTCTCTACGTCTCCCCTAAACAAGACGCCGGTAAAGAATAATGTAGCTGATTTCATATATATATTTTAATTAAGGCACTAAGGTTACCATTAGCTTCTAGTTCTACAAATCATGACGAACCCAATATTTCACTTTACTCTTTGTACCGAACAAGCAAATCAGGTCTCGGAATTCAAATGAAAGAATCTTTCTATATTCCTATATATATATATATTTCCTGAATCTTTACTATATCTCTTTTTGGGCTTACCCCTTAACTGCACCTAGTGCAGGTTTACCAACTTTATCGGGTTTAATGGGTATTATTTTATTCACGACATCGGTGTACGAGCCATATAAGTTAATCCCGAAAATTACAGCATGCTTCGTGCATCGGTAGTCTAACGGTTTCAAGCCTCTATAACCATTAGGCCTCTTATTGTTGACGACAAACGTACGCCGGCAACAACAGTAGAAGTCAAGGCTCTTTTGGTCAAACATGTTATGGGACAATGCCGGCCTGCGCTGACTGAGAATGACTAGTTAGGTGGCATTGCGTAATCAGGGTGATATACTAACCACCAACTTTTGACCCGCCACCTGTTATTAAAACATTTACTATTTAATTTGCTACTTGTACAGGATAGCTTGAGGTAAGTTACAACTACTTTGCTATCGCATAATAATTGCAGAATTACAGCGAAAGCTGTTTTTAAACAGCTTTTTTTTATATAGCAACGGAACGAGCACCATACGATATAATGCGTCATACACAGCCAACTAACGTACATGGCACGGTCATCGAAAACATCGATTACTTCTGCGGGCAAAATTTTTACAAATATAGAGTCAGAGTATAACACCGTAGTGCATATGTAAATTATATTTGCAACTTACTACAGTCTTTATTAAATACTGGTTAAACCTTTGTAGGTCCCTAATAAAGGCATGCGCCTCAAGTAACATCAAAGCGCCATTGTATTAGCACAGGGAGCTGTCGATAAGTTCCGGGGGCTTAAACTTGATGAACAAAGTCAATTACATTGGGCGAACATTTCGCATTTACAGAATATAAAACGTGAACCACTTTATTTTTCTGTAGAGCATCTGTTCTTATTACACGATTTAAGTCTCCATCCAGGATGCCATCGGCCACGTATCAGAGATATCAGGATATCAAGTGAAACACCGAAATCTATCACAGATAAGCGAAACTGGGCATATAACGTCCTTGCTGGATAGCTCACTCCGAGGCGATTAGTTTCTCATACAATAGCAAAATTAAGTCATTGAACTTGGCTTAACGGACCCTGCAAAAAAGTGATTTAGACGTACATACGTTAACCATCTTCAACATGTGATTTTGCCTCACACTATTGCATGCAATATGCAATACTTTGAGTTTCACAAAAGTGGTAAATAGGATTCTACCACCTAAATATTTTTAGGGCTGGCTGCCAGCCAATATTTAACGTTCGGGATACCGCTTGTTGCATTACTTCATAAGATGGACCCCATAAATGTAAATGTGCAATGGCGGGATTAAACCCGTGCACGTACGTATCTCCTCTGGCCGCAAGGCGTACGCAAATGCACCAAGCCATCGAGCTCGACGTGTTCTATCACCTAGCGATGCTCTGCCAGCCTCACATCGCAAACGCAGCCCAGTTGCCTCAACGGATCAGCCAGGAAGTTCCGTTGTTCACTTCAGGCTTCCTGGCGGCTATATGTCGAAATAGAAAAATCACGTCATGGGTCAAAATGAACCATCTTATTCATTATGAATCAGATATGCGGATTGCACTGAAGATACAAAAGAGCGTTGCGGAACTAGGCAAGCAACTGATTCGAACTAACTTTAAAATTGTCTTAAAATTGTATATAGATATCTTGGACTCTACTCTTACGTCTATATCCGTCTGGAGAGTGGTCCAATCTCACCTTTCTATACGAAGAAGATACTCGCAGTGCGATTGATATAAAGACGACTCGCCATATGCGGAAATGCGATACTTCTCTTTCTGCCAATGCCCATGGGGTTACACATCAATGATGGTCTCATATGGTTGCTCGCCTTTTCGTTCCATTCAATATTGCTCAGCTGCAGCGAGCTACGTGTGCACGTCCTACCAATAATGCATACATACTTTGCACACAGCAAGTACACCAGCAAAATCGCAAGGCTAGAACTCTCCAGCCGCTATCCGCCTTCGGTCGACATCGGCTAAGCCATAAGCTACCCCGATCGTTGTGTCCTATTCTATACTCCGCTTGAGTGTCTCAACCGTGGATGAAGATAACTTAGCCACTCTAGGCCCAAGTCGAGACGAAAAGCGAGATAGAAGGCATTCAAACGAACGCGCGATGGCAGAAACCGAAACCACTTGGGAATGGTGGCTAGATTTAAACGAATGTTTCACTGCTGAGGCGTCTACAGAGACCGGAAACGTGCTCTGTGTTTGAAAACAGACAGCGAAACCAGCTAGCCTGGCTTCTCGATATAGAGTGGAAACTGCAGCGATACAGTGAATTGGTCACGGTCGACGTCAAGTAATTTGGCCAAGGTCTCTAGTACCGGCATGCTCTGACGAAACAGCGTTTTACGACGTATAAAAACAAGCATTTCAATTGATTTGGTGTAGGACGACTTGAAACAAGAGAATATATTATGTTTACGGAGCAAAGCCCAATGTGTGTTTGTATCGTGTTTAGTAATTCATCGGTTTACCGTCTATAAACTCAAGCCACATTTGCCTACATTATAGTAACAGACATCGACCTTATAAAAAACCGACAGTATTATTGTAATGCATGGAAAACATTAGCCTGGGGCGCTCTCTGCAAGAGTAGAAGGGTAAACTAATCGCGTTGAAAAGAAAGCCAGCATGATTCTGTTTTTGAGATGAAAATTCTGAGAACCCGTACCGTATGTGAGGTGAGAAAACTAATGTACTGCAGCTTCATAGATGGCCAGGGAGAAATCATTCAGATGAGTGTACGTTCTTATAATAATTGATACTTTTAAATGGGATGCATGGTCTCGTAAAAAATATCTGATATTTGTACGTCATAATCTCCCAAAATAAAGAATTGAGGCAAGATCTTTATGCGAGCTATATACCAACATTTAGTCATCAGTTTAGTAAGTTCATTTGTTAGCTCTAATGTTGCTCTCGCTTTATTGTTGATATTTTGTATACACTTGGACTACGATAAATTATCAGACCCCAGGCTCACGTGATTGAATAAACTATTTGAAAAATAGACGCAGCCCAAACGCAAAAAACAACTAACTCCTCTTTTGGTTTATATTTCCTTTCTCATAATCAAGTATACAACATAATCAATAAGGCAACTTTTTTCAGTCGAGAAGGTCATCGAGTATATTTATTCACCTTCAGGAATGTGCGCCCGTTGAAAGGCAGACGTGCTCGTTCGAGACCATCCAAACCAAACTTTACTACATCGTTCAGAATCACCCATATTCGGAGTACTGTTGTCTTTAGGGGAACTTTATCCGGAACTTCGCTTGGTTGGCAGACACGATCCGTCAGCACAACATTATCGGAACATTGACTTGGCGCCCCTGAACTTTGTGTCTGTTCGACATTCGCCGAGCGTAGTGATTAGGCAGAAGCTTTAGTAACGTATGAGTGGAGACAGTTGTATGGGCACATGTAGCCGTTGCATCCCCGACAATTCAGAAAAGTCATCCAGTAAGACCTCACAAGCTTACCCCTCTGATACGAATACTGTAACGATCAAAATGCTTTTTTAACTGATGACGAACTTATTAATTTATAACTAATTATTGAGCATCACGTCCTCTATTTTTATTTTCCATTTTAGTCAGCGAATCTTGCAAAATTATCTAAAATGTCCAGATAACTTTAAATTTGACGTAAATCAATATAGGTTATATATATATATATAAGGTACCCACAAAGAGCGTTTCTAGTAATTACTGGTCAATTAGGTCGATTAAGTCCTTTACAAATGTCATCTTCTATAAAGCCTGTTTGAAAGTTGATGTGGTTTTCTTTGAAAAAGAGGGCGAATGTAAAAGTATACTAATATTTTTAAATAACTTGCTAAACATATATTTTCGTAAAGTCAAAGTAACCTACATCCGATCTGGTACATGGAGCCGGGAGTAACAAAAAAATTTTATATTTACAACAAATTCCCTTAATATAATTTCCAAATGATCAAAAAATATCGCATGCTAACCGGCTCAGCTGTTTTCATCCATCTTGAAGAGCAGGTAGCAAGCTTCAAGCGTATGCGGTAATGATATGGCGTTCACCTCAGGTTGCCGGAAAATACGTGAAAATTACAGTATAATCTGCTATCTATATCATTAAAAATAAAGGATTAAAAGCTTGGAAATATATTCTCCTTTGTGATGCATTGAAAATGATATATAAAAAAAGTGGTTTTATCAGCGTACTTCTTGTACGCCGTGTAGCTGACCCGGCAAAAACTGATTTCTTCCGCGCTTTGCCCATTCATAAAGCTTCAACATTATAGGTGAAACTTCAAGAACTCCTCTAAAATAATTTGTCATTAATTATCCTTACTCCGTCAAACGTGTGTATCACAAGGTGGGTACGGCATGGTATAGCGAATCGCAATCCTCAAAAACGAAATGGCTGCGCATAGCGAAGGGAAGAGTGCAATAAATCAAATTTTATTCTTTCTCCCATCTTGATTCGTTCATTAATCTGGCTGTTATCTTCGGCAGTCGCTCATTTCAAAAGATGAGAAAAACTCGGCGCCCGCACTTAACGTTCGACAGCCGACACCAATAATATCTAAGCAAGTGCTGTGTTCACTCTTTAAATTTTTCTGCTCAAAGTCGATGAGTGAGCGCAGTTATAATTGGATAAATGCTTTTCATAGGACAGAGGCATACCATGCGCGAGATAGGATCGTCGGTGTGGCAAAACGCATACGGACCGTATAATGATCCATGTCTATTGAGGCAAAAACAGTACATACGCTACCACCACTAAACTGAATGTCGCAGTGAGATACTTTCGCTTGCTATGAGAAATTGACGTCTTTTTTTAAAAATTGCTCTATGGTGTTTAGTTTGAAATTTAAAAACTCATCGAAATATCTTCTTTGTTTAAGATATGTATAAGCCATGAATTGAAATCTACTTCAACAGATAAGTCATTTAATTGAAAACCGTTTAAACATATATATAAAATATAGGTGTTTAACGCATATTATCATAAAGGCTATATCTGCGGGAAAGTCCTTCTCAGCTGTGTCAAGTATGTTTATTAGCAACAAATCGACTGGTTGTTCATGTTTAGCTACATTTACAACTTGCTTTATTTGTCACACCTATTTTTAGCTGTCGGCCTGCCAGTGGCGCCTAACGTTTACATATGAGTGAGCTTAATTCCAAAAGAAAAAAAAATATGCAACATCTTCATTAGTTTGGCTATTATATGGAGACGAATACCTTTCAATATGTCCCTCGTTATAGACTTTTGCTACATTGTAGCAATTTTGAGAATATTCGATTAGCCAATAATGCCGGCTATCTGCGTCGGTATTAGGTAGGCCGTCGTTTTGATTGAGCAAATATATTGAAGACAATTTGTGACAAACCCTCAACCCAACTCGCTGTTTGCAGTCGTCTGACTAAGGAGTTGCCACTACTTGAATTGGCTTAGATAAATTGATTCAACACAATCTACATTCATGCATTTTCGCTTTCACCCCCTCCTTTTTCTCCTTTCTATTTTTCTTTCTCAGACCCATCTTGGAAATCGTCCCGATAAGGGTTCATAAGTAAAAAAGGTTAAAAGTAGTGGCGCTGGCAGCTGCCAATGGGATGGCTGCCACAACCAATTTTCAAGATTTCAAAGACTACGTCTTTCTTCAGTTTTTCTTCACCCAGTGTGTTATCGAAAGGTTGCAGCGCTCTATTGTTTGCGTTAACAAGGTCGTTACACCGTCTCCGTGCCAACTAAGTTCACTTGCCTAACTCAATTTCAACACGAGCAAACACTGGGATTGCCCCCAACAGTGCATGTTATACCACAGTACGTGTAATATTTATAGGCTACACACCTAATCGATAAGTACAACGGCCACGAAAAGACAATGAGTGGACAAAGACACCCGGGCCTTCCCCCTACGTCTCAGGAATCTTCGATAGACCTGCCGCTCTGTCCGGTATTGAATTTTATTCCACGTAAATTTGAAGTTGCTAATGCTGTGGTTAGCCTGTGTCTCAATGTGAAGAAAGCTATTTCAAGTTAATTATTTTTCATCTGTTTGAACTTGTGGATTTTCCTGTAAATATTATATCCCTAAATTCAGACCGCCACCTTAACAGGTTAAGTAGATTTGTACGAGCGATTGCAAGATCTCTCATTGGTTCCCATGTTAGACCTTATTCATTTCATAAGTTATTTTTCGACCAGCGTGAATTGTGTTACATTTTCTGCCCATGAATAAGCTTTGCCGTCTAGGACTTGACAGGTTATTTGTCTGATTTAAAATCTTGCACAAGAGTCAACGAGATCTTCACTTCTCCTGGTTTCGGAGCTCCGCGGGGCTTTTGCATTGGCCCAGTATTTTACTGTGTCTTTATATTGGGCCTCGGAAAGTTGCCGACGGGTATAAATTTTACGCAAACTATTTGAAGTTGTCGCTCTATCGGCTGTTTTAACTTATACAGAAACATTTCAACTAGCCATATACACCGTCTCGATTGAGGGGAAGTCAATGATATGCCAATTTAGTCCCTTAATACAGAATTCTTAGTACGTATGATTCAGGTTTTGTCTGCAACTTGAAACACCTAGTGATTTCCTGCTGGACCTATGCGTGGCATAGGCATCTTGGTAATCCCGCACTTAGACTTCGATACATACATTGCTCAAATATTGAAATCGGCATGCTCAATAATAAACACTGCTTTTCGTTGCTTTGTTGTCGAAGATCATATGCTTTATGTGAAAATGTGCAAGAACTTTGTATTTCGCAAATTTCTATATTCCTCGGAGATTCAGAGAACATACTTAAGAAAACAAATGGACCCCATTTACAATATTCAAAAGCAGGATTTAGTGTACACTAAAACGTATTTTAGGTTGCATTAACGTAACATGATCGACAATTTTTTGTAATAAAAATTAATGGTTCGCAGTAAGCGGATTGCAATTGATATAAAAACTGTAACGATCTAAAAATAACCAAGTATATGGACCCATTCAAGCTCAACGGACTTTGCACGATTGCAAATCTGAGAATTGTTTCCATCTCAGGTGAAATCGTGACAGTATGTAGTGCCGTCTCTTTCAAATATGCGAACAACGAATTGTTAAAATGTTAAACGAAAGTGCTTACCAACGAATATCGAAGCCAAGGAATTATTTGGTGCACCAACATATTATCAGGCTCTTGTTTCTATTGTCACAGCGCTGCGCAAATTCGTCGACAATTGATGATAATATTCGGCAGACTTGCGCTGTCGGAATGCAGTGTAAAATATTAGTGTCAACTTTTCAATGGTGGAAATTTTAATGTTGAAAATACCCGGAGAGAAAGTCGCATTTAAGGACCCCGAACTGCCAAACAAATCGGAGAAAATAGCGACGCTTTTGAGTGATCGACACCGCATAGCCTGATGAGTCGGCCGGCAAGATCTTACAATCCTTACGGTATTTCTACCACAATAGTAATTGATAAACTGCAGAGCCGAACCAAAAAACTGTAGACCAAGAGATTGGGAAATTAGTTTTTATAGAACTAATCCCAGGTCTGTTAGAAACGTGTTATGTATTATAAATTCAACCCGCAACACAAAAAGAAAACTCGTCTAGTGCATAGCGCTGCGATAGGTGAGACAGGGTCGGTTTATTCCCCCAAGGGCTTCGTTTAGAGGCTCCCGGAGCGCTGGGTCTTGTGTGAAAGTAATAAGGAGTACCTATACGTCATAGTAAAATATCATTGTACAAACTCGCTTAGCTCAAAGGTTACAGCCATTCAAAGCCCCGGTTCTTTGAACCCCTACAGTTCCAGAAAGCGTCGCCTGCGTCCTGCATAGACGACAAGAAACCATATTTCTTTCGCCGTGTAAATAGTAACTGTCTATACGTAATTAAGTAATATTACTGCTGTACATATATAATGGATTTCTTTGTGTACACATATATGTACACAAAAATTACACATGGTTGTTAAGTTGTGATGTCTAACGAAATTTGTTTATGAGCACTGTTATAATCTAACAATATTGACCGAAAAATTGGCACACTCAAATCAAATGTACAATAAGTTCAGCTCGGCGAATCTGCGGCGACATTAATTTATGTATTCAAGATATAAATGGATGCGAATAAATACTGATATTGGTGCAAGGGTGTTTTGCAATTCAATTTTATATGTGTGGTCGCATGTTTATGCATTTACTTATTTTATCGCCACCTCCAGTGCCTCACACATTTTCCTACACCTATCCTTGGTACCGTGAAACAAAACTACTTTCCGACACTTGCGTATACAAAATATAGCTACATAAACTAGATTACTATTTTTAAGATTTTGTGCTGCTTACATATCCAAATATCGTTCTTTGAAGTGATGTTATCACGCGAAAAAGAATTTTTTCCTGTCGGCACATCTGTCTCTTACGTTTTCCTGTTTCTTCTTTGGATAGTGCAAGGAGTCGGAGATGACAAAAAAAACGAGTGAATTTCACCGATCGTGTGCTGCTGTTGCTCTTGCTGTGGTGATGGTGCTATGGTGTCGCTGTTGTGAAACGATGTTGGTTCCCTGCAGAGATTGAGATGAGTCTACGGGAGCAGCTTGGCAGACGAGACGAGTGTCCAACATAGGTTAGGGCTATGGGTATGGAGATGGGAAAAGAATCTAGAGGCATAGAAAGAGCTGAGTCAACGAAATATGATCGATGAACATCGGCCAGTGAACGTCAAACTCGATTCTTCTCAACTCTCTGAACTTCTCGGTACTGCCACGCGTTTTCTTCTAAGCAGAAAAAGAAAAGCGTGGAGAAGCGCATTTACATCACACAAATACTACTGTAGACTTCCCTGTAGAAATACGAGGCAAACACCTATATGGACCACTTGCATCACATATACACGTATCATGTATGAAATTTCATATAAGTAAAAAACATAAAAAAAACACTAGCTTTTTTTATTTGACGAACGCCTGCGTATGTCACAAACGACAATAGTTCATCTGATACACGGGCTGAACGCTTCCGTTTAAACAGATAAGACGCATTGGAACCACACTAAAATCAAGGATCGCGATACTCCGTTTGCTTTAATAACAGCCCCAGAGGCTTTTGACCTGGGTCCCGCAGGCTAGAACCTGATGACATGCCTTGCAACTATCTTTTCTCAACCATCCTCTTTAACACTAACATTCAATTGTACATGCTTTAGAAGAGATTTAAATTAAGTCTTTGTAAAGTCTTTGCAGGTTTTGCGTCTTCAGAAAGAGATCGAATTTCATCTATGTAGGTACGGAAAAAAGTAATGACGGATTGTTATTCACAATTTTAAATTATTTAACCGACAACAAACACATGGCATCTGTACCATGAGAAAAGATGACTTCCCTTAGAATCGTTTGCTTCGAAAGGACAAGTTTTCCTGTCACCTATGCTGTTACAAACAAAACCACACTGGGTAGTGTTATAAACTTTGGCTGGGATAACTCTCAAAATGAGCAGCAGGTAAGTGGAAGATAATCCTTCAAGCAAAGGGTCGACTTCTTTCCTATCTTTACGGCACACTAAACACATCCCTCAGCACGCGTATACACTATAAACAGCAGGTCGCCTTTCAATAGTGCTGATATGTGCGTTTATAACCATGTAATTTTAGAAAAAGAGTGTAAAACATGTCTACTAGACGCAACTTTTCAGATTTATATTTTATTCATTCTTTTAGGTCTCGTTCGACTTGACTAGTGGACTCCCTTTCAATTTGAATTTGTGTATGTACTCGTTCACTGAACGAGAGAAATAAGGTGCTGTAAATCAAATATTTTTTACATAAAAAGTATTACGCCGGCGAAGTACAATTATACAAAGAGCTATAGAGAAAACGACACGACGAAATGATTGCTCAGTTGATGAGAGCTAAATGATCAGTAACTATTGTTAATTTGCATCCGTAATGATACTGGGAGTTATTCAATCACCAAAGTATTATACAAAATAGCTTCTATCATACAATAGATTTTAAGAAAACGGTTTTGACTGCGTTCGAGTAATACGACATCCGTTTCACCGAGAGACGTCAATAGATAAGCGCAATAAGTCTACTCGGGTGCAATATGATCGTGATACAGTCTATGTCTCGTGGTTTTCAGTAATAGTTTCTCGATGAGGCTGCGGGCGTTATTTGACTGAGCGCTCATTGAGCAGTCTCTGCTGTAGATAGAAATCCAATACGCACACCATTCAGAGTGCGTTGACACGTTAAAGTTCCGCCTGGCATATTCCATTTAGACAGATTTTTATGCTGTGCTATTGTCGACTAGGGCTTTCAATATTTAGAGCTATGCCATGAATATATATGCAGCTTTAAGGAGTATCTGTTTGGTAAAGACGTAAACCATGTTCTTCTTCAGGATTCGCGTCACGAAGTGTGGTCACTCAAAGTAAAGCAGAGAGTAAAAGGCACCAAGGTACTTTGCCGAGGAAAGAAACTAACATTGCCAATGAGGTTGGATAGTAATCACGTCGGGTACATGAAGCGTACGTTAAGAGCTTGATATCCTTTTTCAAATCCAGATCTTAAGAAATATGAGCATCTAATGTGCGCATTGCAAAACGTGACAAAGTAAAATTACTTTACTTAATTCTGTCTGTTAAACTCAATTTAAAAGCTTTGAAAAGCAAAACAATTTCATTTAAATAAATACAATAAATTAAGTATTAACTCTAGTAATCTCCTTGTATACGAAAAGTGACAAATTGCTGAATACGTTTTGTCAATTTGCAAAACTAGAAAAGAAAGAACATTATTTCCAAAAGTCACTGGTAGATAATGACATTTTCTAACAGCAAACTCTAAGGAAAGAAGTTACTAGTGTTTAAATACTATTAAATATATATTCAACCATACTCTTTTCTTTTTAACTGATAAAGACTAATTGTTTTTAGTTTGAAACCGTAATAGCTAAATACGAGCCCAGCTTGTGTAACATATAATATACAGCATAGACGCAGAATAGGAATATAGGCGATGACCGAGATAATATAAACCCACTCCAAAGAATTAAACATCTAAAGGCGACGCTTCTATGACAAGTAGCTCTAAAGTCATACTCAGTGAATCCGTAGAATTTTAAATCGCACCATAGTACACGTTTGCCCATAGAGCTCTAAAAGAAATCATCAATATCATAATAACTGGAGAGAAGGATTCGCAGCAAGTGTAAATTAACAAAATTGTTAGAGTGGATTAACTGAATGACTAGTGTTCCTGTGTCACGGCTTTAACAACATTTTACGCAATGTCATATTACCTTAAGCATATTAGCGTATTTTTTGACAGCGTAAGTTTTAACAGTTTAACAGTTTTAACAGCGTAAGTCCATTGCAGTTTGCGGTTTGATCTCGAGGACTATGTAAATTGTAAAAATAGCTACAATTAAAATAAAACTATGATTTCCCACGGAACAACGTGCATGAATTCAACTGGGCGAGATCAGAACTTTCCTATGGTTTCCAGATTAGTTTGTACATATATACAGCCCTACAGGCCGAGTTAATGTGGCCTCAATTATCATTTTGAGTTCCTGTGTTCTTCTCTGTGAGTGCTCGTGTAGGTTTGCGCGTATCGGAGAGACTAAGTGTTAGCTGATGTTAACAATTATAATATTGGAATGAGAGTAACTGGCGGGTGGTATGTGACTCGCAAGTTGCGCACCTTTTGTGACCTTAATGCCCTATGACTGTGAAAGATAATAGTTTTGCATGACAGTTAAACAGTAGCGTACAGTACATAGTCTCTAACGAAATAAGGCAAAGATAAATTGGGCATCAGCTGAGCGCTTTTGTAGTGCTTTTAAGATATTAGGATCTTTGTGAACTGCATCCTCTTACGTAAACGATAATTTCATTTTAAACCGGCGACAGCTTTTCTTTACCAGTTATCGTCCGGTTATCAATTTTTTTGAGCAGGTAGATACAGATTATGCAACTTTTTCTTTGCTTCTATGAATTTGTTACTTGCAAACATATATATATATATATATGGTACGACCTGTTAGGTCATTCAAACGCCTTCTGCTTTCATTGACTTTAGCTAACCATGTGCTCACATAAAGTAGAGAAACAATTAAGATAAATCTCTTTCACTTGAAATTTCAAAATTAATTGCTCAGAAGTTTCGTATTCTCGACTGCACATTCGTCAGTTAATATCCACATCGTTAGTGTATTTTGCTGCACTTTTATCATCAACCATTTTTCTGCTAATTTTAATAAGAGATCGTTCTTCAATGTAATCACCTTAGAGTGAACATTAGCAGCAACAATATTGTCTCAGAGCGCAACGTTAGTTATTTCTGTTTATACTACTGCAATTCTTATTTTTATTCGATTGTATATACCCAGTAAAGCGATCGAATCCATGTATTAATCACAAACGTTTTAGCTTTATCTCAGTTGTACGCGGTAAACAAAACACATAAAAATCGCATTTTTTCTATAACCTGGACAAAGCATTACGTAAGTTTAAAATATTCGCAGAAACGCATCAGCGATTCATAAATTCTCCAACACGATTTTCTTTGTTTGTTTGTTTGAGAGTGCACGATTAAGTGTGGGCCAATCCTTGTGGAGCCTCATAAAGATAAGAAAAGAACTTAATTACGGCTTTACTCTAACTTTTCCTTTTTTTCGCTTGAAAATGTATATTTTTTACGTTCACTGTTTTCTGGAGCTTTTTTACTTTTCTGTCATTAAACGAAGTTCGAACGTTTCAAATCTATAGACACATGCTTAAATAAACATTAATTAGAATGTTAAGCTAATTACTACTTGGGCCTCCTATGCGACAAAGTCGAAAACGTTGTAACTTTTCGACAGAGTTATCTCATCTTTTCGCTTCGGCAGACCGACATTTTATGCTTCATTTGTCTTCAGCAAGCAAAAACGAAACGGGTCCACAAGGCAGTAGTGCGCCACAGAGCAGGCATTGCGATACGATGCATTCGGGCCTTAGGGGCGCTAAGTACAGGATCCAAGCCGGTATATGACAATCCTTGAATCATTAACCTTGTGGACATTGGCCAAATCCCAAGACTGGATAATAGTACGAATACGCCCTACGGTTGCTCAAATAATGAGTCATAGGAGGCCCCAAGTAAAGGCAGTGGGCAAGATCCTGCAGCATAGACTTCGCCCGTTGCTTTCTCAGAGATAACCGGAACTTGTACAAGAGCAAGAAGCGAGTTTGACAACGCAGACAAGTTCTAATGCTGCTTGTACTCCACTACCATTGAGACAACCATTAGTCTTCCATTGCTGTTCTCTGCAGAACCTTATCGCTGTAGAATGGCTTCGACCTCTAGCCGACATCATGATTAATAACTCTTTGAAGAGTATTTGCAGAGTATTTATTAATTTTTCCGAGAGACCACACAATAACCTATTAACTTAATATTATCAAATAATTTTGTTAGTAATGAAAAATACATTATATGTTATACTATATTTTTGTTAGAACAGTTTGCACGTAACATTTCAAACATAATGGACAGCTTGAGTTTCCAGCTGAATATAGTATAATTTATAACATATTAAGTGAAGTTTTTGGTGGTTGAGCAAAAAGACGATACTGTAAACACACCGCAAAAGGTTGCTTTATGCCATTTTATTATGACTTCCTTTTTCTGCTGTAAACGGCTAGATACTAAGATACAAAAAAGAAAAATCGAAAATACTCTGGTAAAAGATATGTGAACGACTCAAGTGGACACGCTGTGTGTTACTCCTTTTCATACTGTAATTGAATAGATAGCAAATAAATGTAGTAAGGCTATTCTACTGGATCAAGATTCAGGCAGATACAATCTTTTGACGTTCTGCTGGAGGAAGGGTAGAGAAACAGCAGGTGACCTTGCGGGCGCCAACGTGTTCGGCTTACCAACGGCGTGAAGCAACGCTGTAGAACCTATAGCAGAAGAAAGGACTCTGATTGGAGACGACTTAGATATCGTTCAACTGAATCCACTCGAATGAATGCACAAAAAGCGTTAACGATTCTCCCGATGTGTGTCCAAAAGTGTGGTAGTCGGAATATCTAGTACAACCTTAGAAACGTGGACGCACTTAAATTTACGTGTTGATGATAAAAGTTACATGTGAGAAAACGGAATGGGATTTGCTCTTCAAAACTGGGCAAGTGGAATGGAAAGTATTTTGCGATGCATTATCAGTATAGGACGATTACACGGACTCATGTAAAAGTCAAGGTTTTTATGCGTTCAGCTACAAAAAAATATGTTCAAGGTTGATTATTAGCCAATATTAAACGTCTATCATACGGCTTTTTGCATTACTTCGTAAGACGGACCCCAAAAGTATAAATGTGCAATGGCGGAGATCAAAGCTGTGCACCTATGTGTCTTCTCCGGGTGCAAGGCGCACCGAGTACGACTGCGTTTAGCTACAGGAATATAATGAGCTCACCATAAAAGGAGTGTTGGTCTTCGTCCAGTATATAGTGGTACTTGTTAGTACATTTGAGTGATATTGAGTTGGATAGCATCGTCTTAATTGGTAAACAAAATTTCGAAGTGTAATAGGAATACTTGAAAGGATCATATATAACTCCAACTCAAATAAAACATCAATTGACGTAGTGAAGGACAGCGCTTAATAGACATGAGTATGTAACTAATAATAGGAGTTTTTACATGACTGTTTTTGGCTTTCGCTAGCCAATTATCGCTCACATTTTGCACTCTCTCCAAAAGGAGTTTTTAAGAACATCAAAGAATTAGCATAAAAAAGTGCTTCTCGAATGCAATAAATATGATCGTAATCAATGGAAATCAGGCAGACGGATTGTAGGGTCTAGAATGGCTCGACTTCGTAGTTTTAAGGACAATAGTCATTGCGATTTCGGTTATATATTT
>MNPL01016054.1:0-16376 GCA_002081605.1 Tropilaelaps mercedesae | reverse complement strand
GAGTAACATAGTCGTGATATTAACTAGTGAGTGACAAATAATGAAGATTTCAGGCAGTTTTGTATGCTTGCTGAGAAATTTTGAGGAACGCGACATTATTTGGCCACATTGTGTTTGTCCTCTGATGCGTACTGCGGATTAAGCAGCTCAGCTCAATGCCTTGATTTAGCAGACCAGTTGCCTTACGAACCTCGAATATAATTTATTGATACAATTAAATGAAAACACTGAAGATACTGAAATGAAGACAATCATTTTATGAGTACGAAAGTAAAAAGGAATAAGAACATTCGAGTTCATCTGCGTTTCATTTTACAGAACAGGCACAAAGTTCGTTTCCATTGTAGTTTGTCATCGTCAGCCGTACCCACAATTCTGAGCCGAGCGCCTATTTTCAAAACGACACGCATAAATATCCGCACATTCATATAATTATGTCAGACGTCAACATGACGCTGAAAAAATTTAGCGAACGGAAACAATGGTTAGCGTTTTACAAGCGGCTTGCCGGCCGCAGCAGACATTAAAAAATTACCGCCAACTGTCTCCTCAATCAAATTAAACGGATAACGAACGATTTTTCGAACGTGTTTTTTCAACGAAATTTACCTTCACCTCGTTACATTATTTTTGAATGTGCCGCCCGCGGACATGATTGGAAAGCGTTGTAAATGGAAAGCGATACGATTAACGCCAATAGAACAACCATCGATCCCGGTGTACCGAGCAACTTGAGCCGGTCGTCGTTGATCTGCGCGCAGAACATGTACATTTGACCTACACCGTTTAGCTTGAGCGACGAGAATTGCTAATGCTCTTATTGTCAGAGTTCAGCTGTGCGTAGGGCGCGAGCGAAGAGGTTGCCACGTGTTGGGCAGCAAAAAATACAGGAGTGTAGGAGTTGAAATAACAGCAATAACCTGCATTAGATGTTCGTCCCACGTCTGCAATAACGGGGAACGTAAATAGCTGCAAACAAAGGTATATAATAGGCGGAGGGGATGTAACCTAGAAGTGATGTTAGTTATATGAGTGTTGAATTTCATTTCTCTACGTAGACAGTTACACGGGAGAAAATTGTCCGGCGTGCAGATTATATTTGATTCCTTTCAGTTACGTTTTCTTGTTGTGGTGACCCTAGATTTTGAATAACATTGTGCATCCTGAGATGTGAGCACATGTTGGCGTAATGTTCCTCTATTTTATCTGTTCTCTCTCCTTAGACTTGTAAGGACCTCTGGCTGTTCTACGACGACCAAAAGGACTCACGTTTTGCTGCCCGTATTGCGTTAAGTCTTCGCTGGCGTTTATATTTTTCAGCCTTCGTTTTCATTTTTAGGTATTTCCCATTTTTTGCCGCCGGGCATCTTCAGATACTATCACACTATACGAGCGCATAATTCACTACCGCTGTAGGAATAAAGCAATAGACCTTGATCAACCATGTCTTAAAACTAACCGTATATTTATCCTACGTATACTCAATGGAAATACGCATAGACAAAACTAAAAAGTAGACAAATGGTAACGCTAGATCTGAGGTGAACCAATCGGTTGGTTAAATCACGTACACGACCAGGTAGAGTATGCAAATTCACTGCGAGTTATTTGCGCCGATTTGCCGCCTGCGAGTGCCACCGAGCAACCGCCAAACAAGAGGACAGATGATGGGCATTCAACTCAATGCAGTTCTCAACAATTGACCGATCCGAGAGAAAATGCCCTGCCAATTCTTTACAGAAGACATTACCACTACAGACACGCACACATGCATAAAGCCATAGAATCACCTTGGGGGCGTGCGCATGTCTCTCCAACAAGGAACGTCGAGCTAAGAGGAAGCACTCGTTTACAATGATGAAATACATATGACTATTGTTATTACTATTGTTAGCAGGATTGATGCACTTAGGAGTACGCCACCGACGAATTTACGCCATCTCTTTTGCCTTCGAAAGTAAGCGTAGAAAAGAATAATTTACAGTAGATAGATGTAGCGTTCTAACGATGGCTAGACAGACGTTTCCAAAAAGTTGGCCAAGAAAGCATTAATAGTGTGCGTCGCAGTACAGCCAATTTGTGACTGAACGCAGTTAGAGGAAGCTATATCTTTAGAGCTGACCATGAACCAGTATTTAGCGTCCCTGGTAGCGTTCTTTTCCATTACTTCGTAAGACGGGCCCCATAATGTATATGTACAATGGCGGGGATCGAACATGTGCATTTATGCGTCTCCTCCGGTCGCAAAGCGCGCGCGAACAAACCAAATAAAGCTCGACGCTATTAAAACGTCTCTGACGCTCCAGATTACAGGATTGAATACTTGCACACCGTCGCCACTACATTTGCAATCGGGACAGATCAGAGATTCCCATAGAAAAACGAGGTTCAATTTTCCATTACTTTTGGCACAAGTCGATATTCGTGTCGACATTTTGTTGTCGTCATCGGATGAAGCAGAAATAAGTTAAATAATTGCGACGATTTCATAAAAAAAAGATTAGCCCACTTGTTGCGATAACTTATCGTATAAACACAGTTGCGAACCCCTCAATCATTCTTGGTGTCAAAATTTCGAGGACATCGTTGCGGTCATTCGCTGACAAATTTTTTCCAGATGCATCAGCAAGTTATGATATGTAAGTAGATGCGAAGGAATTGTTTCACCTCTTCGTTTCTAAATAGTCTGAATTCAACCTCATTAAGCTTCCATTAACTGAAACTAGAAGACAACGAAGCATAAAAATTATTATAATGGTTAGACTTGCTGATGTCTCTACGGAAACAGCGTTTTTCAGGCACGACAAGATGTAATTGCCGGGTTCTAACTAACGAAACTGCTAGCCTAAATTTTATTATGCAGTTCATTTGGTTTCGAGGAATTTTCAGAAACAGTTCTAACCTCTAGATATTGTGTGTTCTAAGTGCGCTCGTCTCCCAAGAGTTCCGTCATTGAGTCGGGGCATGGTTCCATGCTCTCTCCAGAATTCCCGACACGAGCTTGGAATAGATCACAAGCCCTCGATAAACTATGTTTGGCGCTATGTTCCGTATTCATAGTTTTTCGTTATTCTTAGCGGTTGAAAAAAGATATGTGGTAAAACCGTGATGGTACGTTTATGGTACCTTTGGGGCGTATTTTTATACTTTGTATACTTCTGATATCTTTGGGTCATTCCAATTTTGCTTCCCAATAACATATTTTAACACAATGACCCAAAATTATATCCCTGAGTGTTTTTGAAGTATTGTAGAGACTTTGGGAGGAACAAGCATCCGGCGAATCCCCCGGAGCCAGGAATCGATTGGGATATCTTAGTTTGCATTAATAGCATTTTAAAAGAAGCAGTCCTTTCAGCCTAGCAAAGTTATTCAAGAACACGCATATCTACATTGTTTTTATAATGTCCCTCTAACTTGTGTTGACTTGTGAATTATTATGATGCCAACAAAATCTGCATAGCATCATTTGATCGTTTCTTTATTTTTAATCTCTCATGCTTTGCGCATTACCAGGTGCTAGTTCGAGAACAAAGGATACGTTATGTAAGGCGTAATCTGCGTATCTCGTTTGATAGTTACATATCTGCCGATTGTATATCGTCTGCAGAAAGCACTACAATGCGCGTTGTGTACACTAAGTAATTGCAGACTTACTAACGATCGAATTCTCTTTTCGACTTTTTGTATTCACCATTGTGTTTTTTGGAACCGTCAGGTAAAACGACATACATAGAAACAGCTTTGCGCAGTGTCTGCCTTTTAGCGCTACAACAAGGCGCAACTCTGTGCAGGTATTATTATGATTATTCAGTTTCTGGTAGCAGACGCCAGGTTTTTTCTTCCCCTTTTTCTGCCGTTTGTTCTCCAGATTTTTCGCTTGATACTGGGCAGCAGAAAGTATGCATATAGCACACACAGTAGTACCGCTGCTAATGAGCGACCGTTGATGCCTCGGGGGCGAAATCGTCAGGCTCAACGGTGCAGTGCAGTATAACGTCATTAGAGTACGACACCGATATCCGACTTCGCTCAAATGCAGCCAGGCACTCGTAGTTTTAGCTGTTCCAGAGCCGTCGGGCGGCTTCGAGAGTCCATGAGTGGTAAAGATGTAAAAACGGTACACGATCATTCGACCAAAGGAAAATCATTGTCGATCTTCATTTCTCTCTCTCTATATATATATATATATAAAGACGATATATAGAAAAAAGACTATATATGTATCGAGAATGTTGAAGAATATACTGGGCTATTTTTGCTATTGTGTGCTAGGCCACGGAAGAAGAAACGACATAAAATGACCTAAAAAGCAAATACTCATCCCCCACATTGTGAATTCAACCCATAACGACAAGTGGATACATACGGAGACGCTATTTTTCTGTACATGTTTCTGTTTGGAAAGCGACCCCAACACCTGTCATCTGGCCGCGTGCAATAATAGCCCAAAAAGATGGGAAGATGAATTCATACTTCGGAAGACGATACTTCATTTTACGTAGATGCGCTGAATTCTCTTATCGCTGACTGTCCTCGTTTACTTTCAGATTGCTGCATGAACAAGAACGCGTAGACATCAGCTATATAGGCCAAAGTGCTGCTGGAGATGGCGACCAGTTGCAACTGATTTAGATGATTTTTGGGTTTGACATTGAGCGAGAGCTGAACACCACCCACCAGGTTACATCACTTTTTTGTGCAGTGCGTCGACGCAACCAGGGCGAGGGTAGTTGTGCCAGTTGTAGAAGTGGTCTCTACGAAATCACTGATCTGATTGACAGTGTAATGTCATAGTATTGCTGCAGACCAATAAGGATATAAACGAGATACATTGACAGTGCAATTTCTAGAATGTGATCATGTAGAATTGTCTCATTTGATCAGTAATAAAAGGGAGGCATACGGACGTACAACAAAAGGAAAGATTACCACAATTAGCAAGCCTATTTATAGTTAAGTTATAGTTAGCGCAGAATGCGCGCGTTTATTAAAATGAGCACGTATTGCTCTTGAATTCGTGTGCGAATCGATATTATACCGTCGACTTCGCGCCATTAGTAACATAAGAGTGAGAAACAAGCGAGTAAAACGTCTAAACAGACCGTGATCTATGGGAAATAACAAACTGCCACGGGAATCAAATGTCATCTTAGTCGCTATAGGTTTTTAGCCAATTTGTGCGCGCGCGCGCTCATCATAGGGGCAACGGTAGCGAATCCAAGCCGATCGGACGCGGGTTCGCATTCTAATGGCGAGATCTTTTTTCCGCGTCCGTGGCTTTTTTAAAACTCACTCAATTTCTATGCCTACTAAATCGGAACGCTACTGCATCTAGGGTTGCGTCTACGTACGGAGCCATGACAGTAGCTATATGTAGCTCCCGCGACTACAAATACAGCTCCTGCAGCTCGAAAGTTCCCACGCCGTTAAATTCGATTCGTTTTTACAAGGAGCGGTTTCGTTGACTCCCAAGCAGCAGTTCACAATGCTAGTGTATTAGCAAAGATGCACCAAGCGAAAGCGCCGCATCCAAGCAGATCGACATTATCTATAAGCTCGAGACCTTGATCGGTTTGCTATTGTATCCTTGCGTGACATAGAGATGTATTAATAGATTTTATTCTAAAGGCATCCGTTTTTCGACTATGTTAGCTGGAGATATATCGCACTAGTCTTGCTAGAATTTTTAAGAATATACTGGACAATTCTTGCTATTGTGTGCCAGGCCACGGGAGAAGCGTCATAAAATCACCTAAAAAAAATGCTCATCCCCACATTGAAAATTCAAGCCAAGCTGTTTGATCGTCCGGTGCACATGCGACTGTCTTAGAATGTGAGCACAGCTGCTGAAACCGACAGAACTCTCTCAATAGATACGTCTAAAGTAAGACGAGCTGTATCTGCTTACTATGACTTTAATGCTAGCTTTTCATCTATGGTACGCCAGCAGACGTTGGTCGTAAAAGTGTTATCTGCACCGGTCAGGCAGGGTCCAGAAACAACGGGTCAGTCGTTTAGAACGCCCCCATCATCATAGTACCATACCATTTTAATCTGTCTTCTCTGGCACCACTCGCGCATGTACGCATAGCCGACATTAATCGGAATCGTGGAATTTCTGTCGTTTTGCGTTACTGTTCCACTGAGTTTTCGATAGATGCAAAATTTCAGAGGTTTAGGCGATCCACCACTGATATGGATGATAAAGCGGCTTCAGCTAGCAAAGGCGCTTGCCATTTAATATACTTATTTACATTTCTACGCAGCCGTTGCTCTTCTATGACATATCCAAAAGCTATGGCAACACTATCACCTTTGCGTTCGATAGCCAGGAACAGGAAGGTAAATATATGTGCAGGTAGATAAGCCACGCTCCCAAGGGCGTTTTTCCACCGCTGTGTGAGCAATAGGAGACCGTTTTTCAGTATCTTTCCTTCGTCACCCAGAAGCGGTGATGCGCTGCCCGAGCAGCACCGTATCGTTGGTCCCAAGGTCACGTGGCCGAAATACGCAACACGAAGCGCACGTGGCAGCATAATCTCGCATGCGCACCAGCGGCGCACAACGTCGGGTTTAGGCAGCCCAGAATTTCAGTGCTTATTACCTCGAAGGAAATAAGCAGAAGGAATTGGGGAAGTTGGCGCTATTGTCGATTTGTTGCTGCCGAAATGAAGCCGCAACCGAAGCAGGACGGAGGCGCAGTAAAAATCTCACGAGAGTTTCATTTCTTTACGGCCGTCTGTAACATTGCTATTCGAGCCGCCTTTTGAAAAATCAAGGCAGAGCGATTGCGGTACAGCCGTACACCCAAACATAGAAAATTGGCGAAAGCAACAGCTTTCGATGGCCATTGGCGGTCGCAAATGTCATTCCGTTAGAATACATTTCGTTACTTTTTTAAATCTATTTTTAGTGCACCGGTAAGGATTAGGATCGATTTCGACAGAGAAAGCTAACAGGTGAGTCAAAATGCAACGGTTTAGCGAATCCCTCCAAAAAGCAGTCGTTTGCAGAAGATCCGCGGCGGTCTGCAGCACTCGGCTGGATTGGCCCACACTGTCCGAGTGGAGCATCCTAAAGAAACTTGAGAGAACGCCAGGGGGAACCGAGTAGAGGATATTAAAATTTAGTAATTCTGGCGAATTCTGGCACAAAAGCATCAATTGCACCTCTATATTTTTTAAACGTGACCATCAGTCAACATGTCCACGGTGCCACATTACTTTGTTGCATTACTTCGTAAGACGAACCCCATAAATGAAAATGTGCAACTGTGGGAATCGAGCCCGTGCACCTATGTGTCTCATCCGGTCGCAACGTACACGCAAATGCACCAAGCCACCAAGCTCGACATCAAATGGGACTCTGCGTTTGATCGACCCTATCGGTATATCACTCGGCTACCACCACTGAATATACCTGTGTCATCCTAAACAATTCTACACTGAACAATTCTAAAAGAACGGGATTATCGGTGTCCAAATAAATCGATATATTTTCTAGGCTACGTACACTATCAAATTAGTCAGGACAACAAAGGATATAGCGTGCTGCTCTGCCTTCGTTCGACCTCAACAGTATCTTCTATAGGCCACGGTCTACTAAACTGGCCCTTAAGTTGATTTAGTTAAAGCGGAAAAGCGTGATCGTTCGCATATAAAGGGTTCAGGAAGCTTGAGCGCATGATTGCCTATTTGGTCGGTCTGAGCTACTTTGGCAATGTCGGCAGTAGTCCATCATTATAATTGTGTCTATCCTTAACACTGCAATGACCGAAACGTAATGAATGGCCAAAAAGATCAGATAAGTTCCGTTACGTAGAGCGGCACCTTCTGCCAAAACAAAAGAAGTCCGAACATTTGCATCTCACGATACGCCAAGACGACACGTAAAAGTCATCAGCCGAGATATCTGAGGCTTAGTGACGTTCCGATATCTTATTGCCCAAGCGAACTCTGAAGAAGAATTCCTACGTCGAGTTAGGTGTGGGGCCGATCATTCACACTGGCCGCCGCATGAAAAAACGCTTCCTTCTATTCTATCAAACTTCGGAAGGTAAGTGGGCAGAAATTAAATCTGTAGTTGGCTAACCAGCAATACGGCCTGCGGCTTCTATACCACCGACATGCTAGCGGATGCAGCGTATTGACCTACAGAGGTATTAATGTCTTATGGCTAACCCACATGATAAAGTGTCGTGGCTAGGTGAAGTAGGGGCGTATCCGTCGACAAAATAACTGCAATAAATGTTAAAATAAATAAAAAAAAAATAAAGGAAATGCTTGTTCCGTCCCAATAATGATCGGAAAAAGCCCGTTTCAGCTACCATCCAGTGGTTTGTCACACCGAATTTTCTTCACCGACACTATCATATTCATATCGTACTACGACACTGTCGTATCGACTTGTATCATCCCTACACCAACTGAAAAATGTGAAGTAGCCTGTCGACGAATTTGAGATAGGCGAGATTCAATATAACCAAATTAGAGTTCTAGAACTTATAAGCGAGCAAGACGGGTTACATATTAAATGATTAGATTTGATGTACTGAGGAGAAATCTTCGTTATACCGCGCTTGCTGCAAACTTCCGTTAAGTCCTTCTCTCTGTTCAATAAAGATGAGCTTCTCACCAACATGGTGTTTATTTAAAGGTAATTAAAAAACCTTTGTTAGAAACACAAACTACTATAGTATTCAATATGAAATTGTTGGATAGATGCCAACAGCTTGCATCACACACGACCCTGACCATGACAACTATCAAACGAACAAAGGAAAACAAAGAAATAAGTGAGCACTCTAAGATAGGTCACTGTAAGCCCTATCCGACAAGCGCAACTGTAAAAAATTCTGTCCGAGAACGATTTGACTCCCAACAAAGCTATTTTACAATTCTCGTATGCGCATCTAGGATATTGTGACCTACTGCAGATATCTGATGCCACAAGCTGTACCGCATCGTTCCTGATATACCGTCAGAGGTCAGATGTGTTTATGACTGCACTGCGATTCAGCTCACCAGATTTCTCCCGAGAAAAATTTCGGCTTTAAATTTGACCGCCTTGAACGGCGTCGTCGTTCGTCGAGGAATGCGTCCATCTTACTCTTCTACGAAATCGACCGATGAATCCGTTTGAGTCAACCGACAAGCGGTGGCATTGAACTTCGTTCGAACTGAATGGCTTTATAAACAGCGGTCGGCTCCGCTAAAGGGAAATGAATGCGATCTATGTCGACGCACGTCGATGTGACGCCCAGCATCAGCTGAATCTCAGAACCGAGTCGAATACTATTTGCAGATAAAGGGCGACATTGTTTCTATTCGCGCATTGCCCCACGCATCAACTATCGCTCGGCGCATTCAAACTTTGCCGAATTTACACTATTCATTCGTCTATGGCATTTTCCCGATATACCGTGCCATTTTATAGATATCCGTCTCTTGTACACAAATACATATTTTTATGACATCACAACCCAATTTGTTCTCTTAAGCTGGGAGTGTACCCTCATCGCGCTGACACCGTGGCGAGTCTGTCTATTGCATGATGTCTAACTGCACGATAAATGACTATATTCGCAAATATCGATGGATACGTTGCCGCCTAGTGCCGACTAGTGCGCTAAACGGATTGCGGTGGCGGTTTGCCTGGCGTATAAACGTCCAAGTGCGTGATCGCTGTAATGCTCATTTTGATAAACGAATCGACGGCAGAGGCAGAAACCTTAGCGAAGTGATTCTACAAGAAATGAACAAAGTGCGCCTTTACTAGCTTCTTCATAAAAGTTGGACGGGAATCAAAGGGCTGCAAACACAAACAGAGTGCATGGGAAGAGATTGCCACAGAGATTGCTACGGTAACTGTACATGCATATTTCCTAGATTAAGCAGGGTGGCTTCCAAACGATTCAAAAAATCCAAAACGTGGTAAAACAAAATAAAAGCAATGCTTTGCTACCGATGGGTTAGCGTCATAACGCGCTAGCGTTCGCTTGAGGAGCGGCCTCTGAAGTGTACGAAATGTAACAAAGACCCTATTTGCAAGTGTTCAGTTGGTCCCTTATTTCCTACTATTGATCGCTTCTTTGCAAAAATTGGTTCTGTCACTTGGTCCAATCAAAAGAAACCTCATTCATTCTGTCTTTGTTGCTGCTGTTATTATTATTATTATTATTGTTGACCGGCCCTATCGAAAAAAAGCGTTTATTACACTCCCTTTCAGAGACCCTTCTGAAATCCGTTCTTTTAATGGGAAAGTTAATACATCGAAGACACTATGTGAACGTTGCTAAAATATTCGAGCGTTTCAGATAGTTTTGCGGATTATAGCCAACGGCGTATGTGATGGCAACAAAATGAAAGTGAACCTGTTTACATAAGTTCATTAGGCTTGAGACTGGTATTACTGGAGATATAAATTTCGCTTAGCACTGATAAATCGCAGCTTGACAGGTCTTCGAGAAAGCTGCTACGGTCAGCATCAAGTTGTATATTGGTCAGCGTCATACCCCTCGTTTACTCGATGAGCTCTGAATTTATGGCGGAAATTCGCGTCTCCTACATTTTAGTTTTCTATCTATTGGCGCACTGTAATCAAACTTATCTAAAAGGAAGTCGTTCATGTGCCGAGTACTAGCTGATAGGGAACATTCATCGTGTCGTACCAATTACGGGCACTCGAGAGCTCGAGATGTCTGCTCGCAGAATGATAGAGATCAGCTGTCATGAGAGAACAGATTAATTACAAGGCACCGCTTCGAAATAAAAAAAGCCTTCACTTCTCGTATTCTACTGCGTTTACAAAAAGACACGTTCCCAATGCGTCACATAGTGACCAGTTAGACATAGTTCAGTCGTTGTTTAGTTGCCAAAGAGAATCGAGCTATGTCCAGGTTGTCGGGCGAGACACGGAAGGCTCAAGCAGGGCAGGGCACTAGCTTCTGCTTGAAGCAACCTGGAACTGGGTAAATCATCAAATGAGAGCAATATCCCTCAATGCAGCTCGTATCACTCCCAATACGTTTGTAGACTCACGTGTTATGCTTTATGACAGCTTTATGTTAAAAAAAAGTTGGGTCAATCTGTCCTTAAGTCGAAATACGACTTCGGCGTCTTATTCTTCGAAAAATATTCGCACACAGCAAGGCCGCGTCTATAAAACTTAGTGATAGCTTAAGAAAAACTTAAGCTTTGGTGTCACCAAAGTAAAAAATGCATCTTACAGAATACTTTTCGTTTTGAATACTGTCTCATTACGTCGAGCCCATTGTCAAGGGCAAATGCGTAGTGGCCGCTGATGTGAATGTAATTCCAGGGTTGACCCTTCACCCGCTTTCATTTGCTACAGTAAAGTTCTCCGATTTGGGCAATTGCAATAATAAATATAATACAAGAGATTGAATTCTGCATGCTTTTTTGCAACGTTGGAACCGTTGCCGATCAACTCCTGTGGCGTACTGGTAAATGAGCTGTGCATGCTTTAGTTCCCTAACGAAATGCTCCATTAGGAAGGAAGAGCTTTTTGAAAGGTACTTTCCTCTCTTTAATTATACGCTTCTCTGGAACTGTCTGTGTGTCCACAACACACACGCAATAATACGAGGACCGTTTACTACGAAGCGTTTATAATAGATAGACGAGAAATTGCCTGCGATCACGATCCAGTGAAACCAACGACGTGTAACCCTTTGGCGAGCGCGTGGCATCTCGCTTAGTGTCCATGATCTTCTTTTTCCTCGGAATACTAGCTGTGCTCTATTAATGCAATAATTTCGCTCTCTCTCCTTGTCTTTCTCTGCAGTGCTTAAAGCACCACAAGTCCTCTAACCTATATGCTCAAGATGCGGTCACCTCATCTACGCGATTTTAAGCGAGCCTTAAACATAATTACAAAGATTTCTTCTTGGTCCTCATCATGCGATACTAATTCGACGTACGCGCAATGTGTGCGTTTATCTCGCGCAGATGTATCCTTTTCTTGCTTGCTACACATATTCCCCCCTTGCCTTCTGTCAATTATGAAGGAAACTAACCGACTAGATTCCTGGCGATATTCATCATATACACACAATCACACTCTGCGCTCAGCGGCGGAAGGGCCCTTGGTTTCGAGCCCTTTCGCCCATCCCGAGCGTCATTTCAACATACTGGCAACGCGCCGACTGTGCACAGACATAGCGACCAGGCTGACGTGGATGTGTTGCACAGCGTGTGTCATTTGAGTAAGTTGGCCGGTCGTGTTTCTCTAAGCCTGCGCGTTGGCCCGCCCCATTCCGGCTGTTCTTGCTGCCGCCATGTGCATTACGAACGCGTCGCGTTCGTTACACGCGGTTGAACAACGCCGCTGTCGCTGCCCTCTGTGGATCGTGTTGTGCTGTAATGCAGTGCACCTTGCGTCATTAGTGACCCTGTCCCCCTTGACGCTACTCCTTGACGGTTCTTATCGGGGTCTGGACTTTCTGGTGACGATTATGTTACAGCAGAGGAAAGCGCAAGAGAGGAAAAGAGAGTCCACGTAACAGCCGGTAGATAGAACGGTCAGTGATCAGGTACGGTCAGCGTTTGTAAGTGAGGTTAATGTCATAAAATTTATCTGCCTGAGCCGCCTTATAAACAAAAACGCATGGGCACATGTCGATGTGGCGAATATACGCGCTTACATAGGACTTGCGAATGTCAGGTCTGAAAGTGCGCCGAAAAGAGGAGAAGAGTATGGCGGAGGACATGAACGTGAAAAAGGGAACGATAAACATTTTCGACACCCCACAAAAAGCGCTCCTTGCGGTACCTTTATGAGCCGGTATATAACGCCTTTGTGAGTAGAGAATTAGTAAACTTATTGGACGAGAGACCTTTCCAAAACAGCGCACAAACAGACACAATTGTGTAGCAGTTTTGAGTTGAGCCATATTTCATTTTATGAAACGATTTCGATTCAGGGTGTTTGGAATTCGTACAGTTCTGCTAAACAATAAGCGGGCTAAGCCGCAGCAACAGGTGAGCGAGTATGGTGAACGAGCCACTTGGGTGAAGCATTTGGGGCATCTATTTAAAATAGTCACCTCTGCCTGTCCGATAGAAGACAGACAGGCACAGTCTGTTCATAGTGTTGTTCATAGGTATAGTGTTGTTCAAGACACTTCGTCGAATGCGCAAAAACACACCTCATACTTCATTAGAAAATAAGTCGATGGCGACTTACAAAACGACGTATTGCCTGCCGTAAGGCCGTTCTCGACACTGAAAGTATCATTTCCACTAAGGTTTCCCTCTTTCATCTAGTAACATTTGCAAATATAAAAAGAATATAATTTTGAGAACCAATAAATTACTGCTCCGTGTTAGTGAGCAGAAATTTGCTAGTATCTGCAACCCTGCTCCAAAGAAAACGCAAAATATCAGCCCATTTTACCAGAAAAACTGTGTACTGTTGCTTATTATTATTACTATTTTCAATGGCAACAGTGTCAGCGTGAGAGATTATTTTACGACCACTATTAGCTAGATTGTCGAAGTTCAGTTTTTGTTATTTTGTTTCTGTTGAGTGTTGCTACCTGTGCAGCTGCTGTTACCGGCACAACTATTACTTCCTTCTCTCCGTCATATTAAGTGTTGGCGGAAGATGTAACAAACGTGTAATAGACGCGTCTCGTGTATAAATATAAGAGAACCATTTACCCATAAATGCTACTTTCAAGTAAAAGGCTAGTGATGATCTCTGAGTTTATATTTTCTTCTCCCTGCCATAATGACATCGTTCAACGTCGCTCGATGATTGCTTGCTGTCTGCTTAGATCTCGATTAGAATCCCCATCTTTCGTCACCAAAAAAAAGATACCTCATTTATCATCAATTACCCAATCAGTCGCTCAGTAAATACGCTTCGTGTGCTTCAGAACACGTGTACAGTGCTTGCTGTGCCGTCCATAGACATTTGATTCGGTGGCACAGTGATTATTTACCTTTGGCGCACAAATTATGCAGCGACGCAAAAGATGTTCAATTTGTTTTTAAGCTGGTAATTGATGACAGATAACGCAACATTCTACAGTGATCAGTGAGACAAGCGCACGCCAAAAAGTGGGTGCAATGACTCGTAAGCGAGCTCCATGGAGGTTTGCAAGTCCTACCTTAAAGGAAAGGGGAAACTATCACAACGAAGGAGGCGCCGTTTACACTGCTACGAGACCCATATTATGTGGTCGGAACCTCTGTTGGTAGCTAGCACCGGCACTATTTCCTATTAGAGTTGTCGGTGTCCACTAGTTAATAAACAAAACAAGAAACAGCTTGGTCGATTGACCGTTTTTATTTCCGTTTGTATCTTTTTTCTGATTACCGGAAAGGAAAACTACTGAAAAACGTAGCTACCCGCAAATACGAAGAGCTACGCGTTTACCAGATAGCCAATTGGCAATGTTCGAGATTTCGCCGAAGGAGGTCGTCTACCATACAAGTGAAAAGGTTGCCTTCTTATGTGATTGGGGGCGCAGCGAGCAAGCGAGTGGCTCTTGTCTTCGATTTGCCCTGCGGACAGCGACAAAGGGCTAGCCGTCGATATTACTTGATGGACGCTGGTTTCGTTGGTTCCTGACGATGTTGGATGTTTTCAAGGCTCTTAGCAAGGCAAACGATTCCGGCTGCCGCAGGCTTCAAGATGTACGTGATAAAGCACTTTTACATTGTCGTTGGTGCCACTGCTCGTATCGCCTCGTTTAATTACTAGCCCTTGAGAAAATTGGGTTTAAGGAAGATTGGTGAAAGGAGTGGGGTTAGTCTGCGTACAGATCTCTGAAATGAGCCTTCGTGCACCGATCATTATTTATTGCTCCATAGGCGTGCCTGTCAAGGCTAATCACGGCGAGGAAACGTACGTAATTCGATTTCCGAATTAGCTCTTTGCTCGGTTTGCAAAGTTCAATTCATGTCGAGTCATCTGTATATGAATATCAATCGATGATCAGGCTCTTGCGGCAGAGGAAACACGAGTAGTCGTGTAGCTGAAGATTACTGAAAACTTGGTTTGATGCTGTTGCCTGAAGCACCCATTAGGTTAAAAAAAATCGGGCACGCAAATGTCGAGTCAGGAGGGGAACTTTCGTACTATCTCGCTGCTAAAAACGCACTAGAGATCGATAGACGGAAGAGTTTGTAAAAGCACACGCTGTAGGCGCCCACTGTCGAATTTGCTACGAAGGATGTTTGCTAAACGGTTTCACACTCAAGCCTAAAAGATTGCTATGCCTTAAGGAGCAAAGGCTTGTATTTTACAATTTTACCTTAAAGCCAATTTCTAAGGCATAAGGACCTTAAGACAAAGGGTTGTACATATGCATGGTGTGCGTACAATATGTTATTTTCTTTCTTCTAGCAATCGGAAATAAAACAGGAATAATGGAGTACGGTTTTCTTACCTTTTTATAGCGTAATCAATGGCTAGCCAGGACTTTTTGTAAATTCTACTCATTCTCAAATCTAGTCAATTCATTCAATTAACTCTTTGGAAGTAGACCTAAAGCCCTGTTCGCTCGCTAGGATTTGTAATTCTAAAAAAAACCTGCTCGTTCACATTTTTGAACAACCTAACCGTTTTCAAGATGCCTAAGATCATCTATTCTTGTTTACTTATTTTTCTAGAGCCACATTCTTAATTGCACTGACTCAAAAGCTTCCGTGTTTAAGGCCTTTGACAGCCTTTGTGAACTTTATTGTGAAGTTTATTACAGCAATCTTTGGTAGAATGTTAAAGTTTCACTAATCAAATGTAATTAATTCAATTTATTAATTTAGGCTATCAAAATTGTCGTTGGAAAGAGCTCTTAAGGTCTTTACCAATTCAATCAATACCCATTTCTCCGATTCAGAAATGTAGTTATGAGACGTTAGGACCTAGAATACGCTAAACTTGGTTTAATAATTCATACTTTTAGTTAATAAAGTATGAGTTGTCTAACTGTTACAATCGTTTAGTTGATAAACGATTTTAATAGTAAAACTAGAAACGTTTTGACGATAACGAACCATACAAACATGACTAGTTAAACATTGTAGCGCTTGATAACGTGAAATAGAACGAACGAGAACCATTCCACCAGAATAATTGGCCCGCCTCCAAGACATACCAAGATTCGATTTGAGATCTTCTAAGATATTTCTGCGTAAAAAATCTGCGTAATCAAGTAGGTTTCGGGCCCCACTGTCCAAAGAATAAATCAAGTAGTATGGGTATCTTAAAATAGCCCAGGCTTATCACAAATATGATTTCACCGATAGATGTCTAACGTAGATGTATAAAGACGGTGATCTAGGACTATTTAATAATATAATATAATATAATATAATATAATATAATATAATATAATATAATAT
>MNPL01016053.1:995-14010 GCA_002081605.1 Tropilaelaps mercedesae | reverse complement strand
TATATATATATATATATATATATATATATATATAATGTATATATATATTGTGTCTTAGTGTATGCTAAGCCCAATAAATAATCCTAAACTTTGGACAACGTCTTGGATCACCATCGGACCGCATAGTGTACTGATACAATGCATCCTTAGGACAAAAACCTCTACACCTGCAACCTTAACGGTCTGCATTACACGCAATTGCCAGACCTCGCTTTGACTTCGAGTGAACGTGAAGGAACTAACATTGATTCGTATGTCATTGTGGGAATATGACGCGACTGAATATCCGACCAGGAAGCGCGATTATCTCGTGAGGTGTCGACCTTTGCTAACAAGACGTGACACACACACACTGTCCGTCTCGTACGTCACAGCTGTTAATGTTTGAGCAACAACCGCAGCGGTTGTCACCATCCTGCCTGTGACGTTGGTCGGTGTGTGACACGCGAGCGGGAGGCATGACACGTCACTCCGCAGCAGCTGCCTACGACGGTGAATACAAATACCTCTCCTCAGTTCAAGTCAGCGATTTCAACTCCGTTTTCGGCGCAGACCCGTTCGAAGCGCCGGTCGACTGGAGCCACTCATTGGCGCCAATCAATTATGCACAACCTTGATAAAATTCTCGCCCGGTGTCAATATGTCGCAAAGGCGCGTTTTCCCGTCGTTCCTTGTGTGGCTGGCCCGTTATTCGACGATAGTTCGGATAGTTTCGATTACGTCAGTGTTACAATTCTCTGACAGGTACACAGGTGGCAGTGTGGCTTGTTACCGAGCTCTCGTTGTCCTGATGGGGATAGGTCACTCCATTGCAGGACTCGTATGTCGACGTGTCGTGACGGGCAGAGACGCCGTGGTCGCCCGACACCCCGCACTGCTACAGGAAACCGGAATTCTGTCACGCGGTCAACTCGCGGACTCCACACGACGCTGTGGCGTGACATCGCAATGCGCCGGAAAGTGAAAAATCGGTTATTTTTGCTCACATAGGTTCGCTTCGATTCGAAAAATGCATTTCAGCCAACGGCAGGTACCGTCAGATGCCAAGCAGAGCGCAACAAATAGCCCGCGAGATCTCCACGAGTGAGCCACTCATTTGCGCTCATGTTTGGATAACGAAAAAACAGGCCGGAAATCGTTGTTCAAGGCTGAACACGTACAGAGGAGAAATACGTAAAAATAGACTCCCTGTTCCGTTTTCCTTGTTCCGTTTTCCCTGTTCACTCGCGCAGGGCACACATACTCGGTAGTCCCCTGCACAGTCCCCAATCCGTTGAGATGTGCTGGCCATGGAAACAGACAATCACTCCAGCTAAAAAATAAGAGAGCTCGAACGAACCGCTCATCTACTGACAGGCAGGTCACGCTCCGATAACACTATGCTCGCAGGACGTCGGGAAGTCAGGACGCTCAGCAAACGTCACAATACATCCTAAGGGACATCCACCCTCCGGAACGGACTCTCTCGATACTCTCGATGACAATACTACCGACAGATACGGCGCGAACCCGGTTCGGGACGCGTTAGGGCCGCTAGATACGAAGCGAACGGTCGGCGGACGTACACTCAGAATAATCCATTCATCCAGTTCATTCCAGCGCCGTCAGGGACCGTTAGACCCCAACGGCCTCTCTGCGATCGCGTTTTACGAAAACAATTTTTCAACAATTCATTGAACATAGGTCGTTTTTCTGAAACCCTTCTGAAGGTTCCACACACACCGCGAGGTAGACGCTGTCATGCTTGTTCATCTGGCGAATACGCGTCAATCTGTCATTTCGTTAGAAATACCTCCGGCCCCCATTGCCACCGACGACGGTCAATTGAAAATAATGGCAATTAGGCTAATTCTTCATCATATTAATTTAATTTCACACAAACTGTCTGAGTCCACATCGTTTATTTTAATGGCCGCTCGACTAAACGTCAGCCGACGCCACGAACTCATGAAGAACAACAGTCTGGACGAATCACCGAACATTCTCTGAATTCGCAGGTCGTGGATGACTTCGTGGAGTGCATTCCATAAGAGAAAAAAAAAGAGAGAACTCTAGAGGATTTCTTAGGTCGGAAGCGGTTAACGAGTCGTGGTGGCGCAAGATTAACCCTTAACTAATCGTAAAGAAACGTCTATGATGTAGCATTAGCATTGCCTTGTCAGACGAACCACCACAGAAACATGAATCGGCCACGGCAGAAATCGCATCGGTTCGTAAACCTGTCCGTTTTGGCGGCCAAACCGGAAGTTGTGGTACGAAGTTAGGTTCTGAAAGTACGTTTAGAGATGCGTTTAATGAGGAACATCACAGACTAATTAATCGTATCTCGGCATAACTCTGCGAGGGTTGCCTCGCAGTTCCATCACCGTGTGAAATTTTGCTTTTTTTTTTGTTTTTTCGAAATTTTGAAGCATCTCTAAAGGGCCAATGGTCCATTGGACACGTGGCTGAACCACTCAAGCTGAGGCCGAGGTCACTAATCAGCCGTGGAAACCGATAAAAGTGCACGTGGAGAAAGAACGTGTGCCGTGGAGAAACCGTTAGTAACGTCTCGTTATTTATGACAGGAGAAGCCCAAGGTCATCCGACACACGGAGCCACTTGGACCTCACTGTCTCCTCAGTCTCTCCCTGCCTTTCTGGAAGGCTAAATTCTACGCTGGCACCGCGAGGATGGGCTCAAGTTCTTCAAAGACGCATAACAACAGCCACAAGAGCTCATCCGCCTTGCCAATTTAGTGTCAGACACGCAATAGTTCCTCGCTCTGCGCGCTGATCGCGACCACAGCCTTCGCCGGCGTCCTGTCCGCCGTACAGTCCACGGCATTCTAATTAGGTGCATCGAACGCGCGGTCCCCGACGCCATTTTTCCGTAGGCCGGGTTCGTCGGTGTTTACTCAGTGGAAGATGGAGATCGGGAGATGTGTCCGTTGCTTCCGATTCCGATGTTGGACGGATCGAGGGGAGGAAGACTTTTCGCGCTCGAATGCGCCGTTCTCTAGTCGGACGCGTTACGGGGGAACGCGTCCCGTTGTGACTGTGTTCCGTTTACCTCAGCGGCCTGACGGAGATTCGTCTGAGTGCTCTGAACGACCTACGGTCACTCACCCGGTGTCATCCTCGACGTACGTGACCGTTGCGCCATCCAGCTTGACTAATTGTTGACTGCTAACCAACCACAATTATTACTATTAATTAACGGTTATTGTGTCTTTTCGTACTAATTGCGACATCGCATATGGACGACCGGCAACGCGTCGGGCGAGATCGGCGAAATATCGTGACATGAACATGTTACAAAATTAATTGTGCGATACTTTGCTGTGATTCAAGCCAAATAAGTTGAGCGTGTGAGTGTGTGTGAGATAGAGGCTGCCCACAGGAACAAGTTAACATTTTGCCGTCACGTAGATTAGAGCGAAATTCCGTGACAGTCAAGCGCCGGTGTTGTGGCGGGTTCTTGCCAAAAGACGCCATAAAGGGGACTATCCGGAGGGATGCTCTGGGGGCAAGATGTCGGTGTGGCCCGGCCGCCAGACACCACCCTCCGAGAGGGGCATCCTGCCGAAACGACCGAAGGCCACTTCAATCAGGGGTGAAAAGATTACCGGCGGGCGGAACTGCCGCCTCCTAAAGGACTACCCACCTGATGACGCGTCCGTTTTCGTAGGCCCTTCGCGCGTCTGGGTTGCCGCGACCGAAACAGTCGTCTCACCCGTTTACATCGACTTCAGATCGCACTCGACGATATTCTAACACACGTATCCATTATACGGAACACGGTAGAGCACTGCTGAACTCTCCGCGCGCGTCCCGGCAAGGGGCGGCACGCTCATCAACGACTAACGCACATTGCACAACGGCACTCCAGAGTCACGATGGTACTCCGGCACGCTCGACTACGCACATCCGCTGGCGAAGAGGTCCGACCTAGTCGTCGCGTCGTCCGGCCGCCAGAAGGCGCATGCGGCCATCTTGCAGCTGAGACGCGTTCGTGCGCGTGGAATCATATGCGCGTTCTCGTTTTTCTTAAATTTGCCGCCGATGATGACAATGTTGCTGCTGCTGCTGTTGTTGTCGTTGTTGTTGGCGTCGTTGTTGGCGTCGTCTCGAGTTGACGAAGCTCACACCGGGGCCGTACTCGTCGGGCGGCGGGCGGCAGTGTCGTTTCTGTTTTTTTACATCCGTTCTTTTCGGCCAAGCTCGTCGGACGCCGTCAGTTCGAATTTCGTCTTCTGGGTACTCCGCGGTAAGAAGACACGCGCACGTACACGCCCGCTCCTCTGGGGCGGCTTTCGTTAGCGGTTTCGGCACGCTAGCGTCGGACAGACATGAGAGAAGCAGCAGAGTAAGAGAGAAAGAGAGAGAGCGAGAGAGAGAGAGGCTATATCTTCACGCGCGGATTCGAATGGTCGTGCATAGTCGTCGTCGACGACGGCCGCGGACGTCGTCAGATGTTGGCGTGCCGGCTCGACTTAGCCATCACGCAACGAAGACGTAGGTAGCACGCCAGGGGCTACTTCACTAGTTACGACACTTGCCAGCCACGACATCGATTCTTCTGCCAGCGCTCTTCTGACAGCGACAAGAGACGTCGTGCCCCGGCCACTGCAGCTGCCCGCCCGGTCTTCGGCTGGCTTCCGCTCAGGGCGACTTCTGTGCGAAGGCAGCTAAGGAACAGTCGAGGCAAAATTATTCCGTTCGCCCGACGGCCCAGCTGCCGAAGTCGACGCAGCTCTTCGGCCAACTGAGCCAACGGCAATTTCTCCAGAAGATCGGCCGAAGTCGGCTGTCTTAGATTGACGTGCGGCCGCCAGTGAAGACGCAACTCGTACGGGGGCCTTCGGCAAACAGCCTTCGGCAGGCCGCCTTGCCAAGCGATGGCCAGCGGGCCACCGGGGGGAGGGCGGTCGGTCGGACGTTAGACACGTGCGAAGTCTTCTGCAGAAGACGCCCCCGAAGCGGTGGCAGGGTAGCCCGTCTACCCGTAAGTGAATCTGCGTCGAAGGCCGGAGGATTTCGTCGTGCCGCTCGGCTCTGTCCAGCTTGGCCTGTCGACCTCCGAGCGGACGGCTGAGGTGCAGGTACGCGCTGAAGCACCGTGTGGTGGCCGGTGAGGTACAGGGCACACCTCGATTGCCCCCAGCGAACTCAGCGATCGTGAAGCCACGGTAGCTCCGAGCCGAGCGGCCGTTCCGGCGTGACGGCGCGAACGCTGGATCTCCGCCCGCGCGGGCTGGTGGGGCCGACAGATTTTGGTGAGGGCGAGGGCTGCTGGCAAATGGAGAGGACAAACCTTCGCTGGAGAGGGTTTGGCACACGCAGGCGTGGCGCATTAGACCACGCGACAGCCACCCCCACGACTAGCTCGTCCACGCTGGTTGACGCGGGAGAGCTGTTGTTGTTTCCTCGTCGGAAAACCTGATCCGCCAATTACAGTCAGAACGAGCGCCTTCAGCGTCGCGTGGAACGGCTGATTTGGGCCTGTGGCTGTCAACGATCAACACCAGTCGGTCGCAATTTGTGCCTTGGGCCGACGCGTTGGCGGCGAAGGGGCGCAATTTTCGCCACGTTTTTGGCCCACGTGGCGTTGTGAGCCCATCTGCATGTGGCCGTGGTGGACGTGCGCGAAAATGCGTGCGCGTTTCTGTGCGTCGCGGAGCTCAACAGTCCGTTCGACAGGCGTATACTGGGTATCTAAACGTCAGGTGTTTCGTCGCGATACGAAGTGAATGCGAAAATGTTGCTGTCGATTACGGCGCTCACATCCACGCGATAGAACGATTTCGAAGTTAAGCTCTGTCCGATGCTTTGCCCGTGGACGAGCCACGACGAAACGAGGAGGCAACGAGATCCTCTGCGACAGCTGTTGGACGAAATCCGATCGAGCACTGAGATACGTGACGCGTTCCTCGAACGGCGGCATCGGCTGGCTATACGAGGCGATGCCGGACATGCGCTGTTCTGTTTATGATGTGAACGTGACGCCGGGCCGGAGTAGCATCATCGCCAGTGGCCCTAAAAAAACCAGCGTCCGTCGAAGTTTGGTGTCGGCGAGCTGCCGCGTGCTTCACATCACCGAAGGCTCTTCCGTAGGTTCTAATGGATCGACGTAGAGCTACGTCGATCTGCGTTGCCGTCCGCCGGAGCCTAGCGCCTGTCGGAGCTGTCTGTCGATGACGAAACCATCGATACTGGCCGCCAGATCCGTTCGGATGAATTCAGAGCCGTTGTTTTCGTTCGCTGCCGCGCTTTTCGTTGCTTTGCCAGTGCAGTTATGGTCAGACCCTGCGCAATGTCCGAGAGCCAGTCGATGAGTAGCTCCAAGCGGACAGCGCGTATACAAATTAACGCAGCCTTTAACTGCGGAACATCAGCGTCATAACGCCGACTCAGGCCACTCTGACAAACGACGGAGATGTCGGCGCGCGGACAACGTCACGCCGTCGCGCGAGCATCCACCTGTGACGCGCAACTCCTACGCCAGGCTCCGTGCCGGTGCCGACAGTGAACCGCGCCTACGCCTGCATAGGGTTACCGTTGTCAGCTCTGGGATGACGGGGTCTACGCAGCCTAGATATTCACACACACACACACACACACACACACACACACACACACACACCACACACACACGTACACACGAAAACCCGCTCACGATTAACGAGGTCGACCTGACGAGGTCCGAATCGAATGTTTCTTCCGCCGAGTGGCTGCAACAAAACAACGCTGTAGAAGGTTGTAGAAAGGTCGACCTAGGTGGACGGCAAGTGCCATGCCCCGTCCTGCGGAACAGCAGCGGGTCCGCCAGCTCACGGCGTCACGTTCAGCCCCCCATCCCCAGTCAGGGGCAGATTCGTCACGGGCTAGGCTGAACTCGGCCAACTACCTCACGTGAACGCCACGCCGTTGAGTGATCGACCAGGCCCCGCGAGGGAAAAGGCCGCGTCCGCGCTAAAGGGTCCCCGACATGAAGGGCTCCTCATCCTCTCCCAGAGCACCGCCACCCTCGCCCGCTGCAGGCCGACGAGTGTACACATCCAGCAATGGCGAGAAGGTCTCACGGAGCGGCGTAACTGTCGACGATCGGCGACATCGCGCGTGCACGAAATATCAGCAGAAGACCACAGAGTGAAATCGCCAGCAGGTTAACCCGACCGGCAGTTGGCATTTCCGAGTGGCGGACTAGGTCGGTAGGACGGCTCGTGCCCTACGAGCGCCTGGGAAAACGCCAATTGAGCGTCTGTGCTACGCGCCTGGGCGGGTAGAGATGGAGAAGAGCCGATAGATCAAGGCGGCGTGTTCCGTTGTCGTAGGGTCGGACGGCCCGGCTGGGCAGTAAAGCGACAATGGAAAGGCCATCACAGGTGCTACGTGCCTTTGATCGGTACGAGAGAGAGAGCAGAGCACGTCTGAGCTATCTGGGTCGAGATCAAAAGGAGAAATTCGCACAGAAATTTGTGGAGGAGATGAGGATTTACTAAACGAACGGCTGTCTTCTCTTTTTATCGAAACACCAAGTGAGGCTGTAGACTAGATTGTATCTCAAATAGCTGAGTAGTTTCGCTATCACTCGGTGGAGCCGATGAGCGGAAACGTTTCCTGCACAAGATAAGCGCCTGTCAGATACTAGCTAAGGGTTAGTCGTGAAAAAAGGCTCTGCTGGCCGTAGCTGTATGGCCTGCATATTTCTTCTTATTCACTAAGTGCCTTTAGTGCGTTACGATGAAAGCATAATCTTAGGTGACTTGCTCGCATTCGGTATAGGATATATAAGGTCTCATATATAACGCTTTTATATATCATACCGTTGGCTTATATATATATATATATATATATATATATACCATATTTAGCGCTGTTTTCATAATGTATACAAGGTTCAATTTGAAAAGGCTGCGTAGCACAGGCCCCTTCTTACCCTTGCTTATGGCAAACTGCAGTGTCAGCGAAATCAAGAATGTTATTTCATTCTCGGTTTATTTGCTGTACATTCATAGTCGAATTAAATTTGCGCCAAATGCCGCACATCGTATTCTGCCAGACGAGATAAACGTTACTATCAAATGTGGGCCGGTTCGCAAAGATTGCGCCAACAACAACGAAGGCGAGGATGCTGCGTCCCCTCGAAATCGGCCAGCCACATCCAAGTAGCGTTAGTGACGCTCTTTATTGAGTTCTTTTTAGCGGACGCGCGGTAGTAGCAAATACATAAGGATCAATTTGTCTGCCAGAGCATCCTTTCGTCGCAACAAATTCCGTTCGAAAATTCCGTTCAGGCCATACGTGTGGCCATACGTGAATTCATAACGAGTACGATGAAGCTACTAGACCGTCTACGACCTCTCGCGGAGGTCAAGCTTTTCGCAAGATCATGTTTTACGCGCGTTTTTCCTTACTCGCGACTCCCCCCTTCACGCGTATGACTTTTCTTCATCGAAGTCACTTCCGCTAGAGATGATTCTGAAGTTACAACACTGGACTACGCTCGTCAGCCTTGGCATTTGTTGTCAGACATATAAACTTGTCCACGGGGCATTGGACGCTTCGGAACTTCTGCGCCTTCGGAAGCAACACCAACTCTGCTACGTGGCCCTTCGCCACTGAATCTCTCAACAGAGCTACGAGTGGCGGCTGAAGACCGAATAGCCTCAGAACTTCGCGTGTGTTAATATACTTGAGGAGGCCTTTGCCGAAAAAGTCGCATCGATGGCCACTGTTGGGCCATGCGTTGCAGGTCGAGCCGGCTGATTCGTTGTCTTCGTTGAGCGGGACCTTCGGCAGGTTTATTCGGCCCTCCTCGTTTGAGTGTGGACTGGAAACTATTAGGGAACTATAGTCCCTACGGTGTTTGCATTGAGGCTATGAATAACAGCCAGCCGGCTTAATCGTATAGAATAGCTCACGCACGCTTGCCGCCCCGAGCTCTGCCAGCGCGTTTTGTAAAACGACTCCATTATGCTCTTTATGGGTTTTGGCGTTAGACGCCTATAAGCGGCTCTTCGAAACGTGTACGCCGATTAAATTTCGCGTCGCAAATAGCCTGTGCTTGGCTCGAATGTTCAGCTCACGGAGCCGGAAGGAACTAACAGGCCAATCAGCCATCTTTAGACAAGTCAGCCGACTCGCCTAGGGTGAGCTGATCTGAACAGCTCCGACAAATTTCTCGTGCATAGGTGCGTGTAATGGAAGGCGCACCGCCTAAAGGGTAGCTGTTTTCTACATGCATAGGCGCATTTATCAGCCAGTAAAAATTAAGGAAGAAAGTCCTTTAGCTAATACATCCTCTGTAGATATTCGCTTTATCTCAAACCCATAAACAACCATTTTATTTCGGTTCCTAACCGTGTACTGGTTCTCATCGAGTGTTAAGCGGAAGTTCGATGGCGAGTAAAGAGATGATTATTCGTCAATCACAGCCGAACGCAAAATCGGGTTCGTCTTGGCGAACATAACAGTAAACAACGTCTTAAATTAAGCCTTTTTCTCAACCCAACTCATTGGCGAACTCCTGTCTATTCTACGAGGCTACCCTTTCCTAAACTTTCCCGTCTAAATCTGTTCCTTTACCGCACGGTAGCCCGATATTCGTCGTGGGCAGTCGTACAGAGCGTGACACCCACCCTCTCCCTCAGGAAATAGACGACTCTACCATTAGATTGCTACCCTTTCTTAGAGAAGAGCACCCGGCACCCACCTCGCCAGTCGAAACATTGAAAAAACATCGAGATGTCAATTTCAGGGCTCTGAATGAAGTACGTTGGGTTTTTCTATCGAATAGCGCAACAGCGAACTCACCCTGTTCAGAGTTATCGGCAACAAAGATTGACGTTACTCATTTCTATACGTTCCTATTCGTATGTAATTGTTCGTTCAGACACCCGACTAAGTGCCGCATCTCTTCCGCGGGATGGTCGCTTGTAGGTTGTTCTCTCCGAGCGCACGTGGTGTGCATTTCCCTACCAGAGGGTGTGGATACCCTGGGCCCCCTCGCTCCAAAATGCCCTCTCCTCCTTCGGCAGGCCGAGGTTCAGTGACTCCGAAACAGAGCACGCAGCGCTCCCACCACGGCCTCGAGCAGCGTTCGAACAGCTGATGTTTATGAGGGACCGAACAAATGTGCAATCGAAACGAGATGTTGGCGTCTCGCTGATGAACTACGGGTGTAACAGTTCAATCAAATGAGCTGGTACTCAGCAAGGTCGAGTTCCCACTAAGGTGGAACCGCTCCAGGTCGGAGGGCATCCGCTTACAAAGCCAGTCAGAGTAGAAACAGCTACACCGGACGACCATGTCCTATGGTGCTAATGGTATCAGACCTCAGCGTCCACGAGCACTTCGTCCACTGAGGTGCTAAGTGCCAAACAAACACTTATCCGTCGAACGAGTGCGATCCTTCAACCATCGGGCCAATTTCCTCGTCGCATATCAGCGTACAAGACACCAAAGTCTCAAGATCAATACCGCTACGGTGATATTGTGCAAAAATGCTTCAACAACATTCGTCGAAGACCGCTGACGATCTGCGTGCAGGTGGATATGTCGGCGTCTACCGCCGGGCCCATTATGCTCTGCGAACCCTTACGTACAATGAGCATGCATTAGGCAATTTGGACTACGCACTGGACACGTTGTTGAATCCCATCCTTTTCCCACTGGACCATGTTACCGCTTCTCTGGGACCCTACCTCGTTGGCATGGTTGTCGTTCTTCTTGGATCTGTCATCGTCGTTTGTTACGTCCTCGGCATCGAATGGTACATCCGACAGGAGCTTCATTGTACGCTCGCGTTAGCTTTCGTTCTCGGACACTTTCTTCAATTCACGACGTGGTGGCACCTTTATCAGGTATGTCGGCAACAAACTCGCGCCGGTTGTTGTCTGCTCTTCACGTCTTAGATAGCTAGGCGTACGTTACGGTTTGATCTTCGCCAGAAGGCGAAGATTTGAGATGAAAGTGTTCTGGAACCACATGTGTATATCGTATCAATTTAGTACACGTTACTACCTTAAAGGGGACTACGGTCTTCAACATAAGCTATTCTATTTATCCCAAACATTTCACCTGTGTCACAAGCGGCTTCAACGTCGAGAAGTTCCCGTCCCGCCAAAAACATCACGGTTGAATAAAAAATTCACAGCAATTTACTGACAACTGGCCAGCACCACCGAGTTCCTTGGAGCCGCCCCGTAGCTTCACCCTTTTCCCGTCCCTTTCTCTGTTTTGGCAGTCCAATAGTGTCGATCTAAAGAACTGCGTTTTTCATCTGCACTCAGGGCGTGACACTAAGTCCCGGCTATCCAACTGCAACCTGCTTTTCCTCGGAGAACAGTTCAGTCTGCCGTCGCTGTGTTCTCCCCCGGCCGCCGCGAGCTCACCATTGCTCCGTATGCAGACGCTGCGTGCTCCGCATGGACCACCACTGTCCCTGGCTGAACAACTGCGTCGGTCTTCACACGCATCGGCACTTCTACCTGTTCAGCGTGGCGACACTCGCAGGTGACGAGACCACTTCGGCCCCGTTTTCGTCACAGCTGGCGAAATGGACCGAAGCGAAATGATTCTCCGGGCCGCAACGGGTGCCGAGTTTTGGAGTGCGTGAGGTCCTCAGCTGATCGCAACCTTGGTCGCCAAATCGATAAAATAGGGGTTTTGCGTAAGGCAATGGCGTGTCGCTCGGGAAGCGTCATTTGGTGCTTCGTCTAGTTTATTCGTATTATTTGGATCAACTACCCTTACCGCTTCGCGATAAGAACGACAGTTCCGATGTGTTGGAGTGGTCTTCACTAGGTTTTCAACTCTGAACATCATCCTATGAAGGCTACGTCGTCGCTATTAGCAACGAGCGATTTTATTCATACTCGTAAGAATAGCAGTAATAAAATATGAATACAGTTTAGCTCAATCCAATGCACGTGCGTGCTCAGGGTCCCGCACTGCGCTAAGAGTTCATCCAAATTTCGGTTTTCCTTCAGGCTGTCTATTCATCGGTGCGTTTGGCCTGCCCGTGTTGTATGAGCACTTGACGACAATCAAGGACGCGTCCTACTTTGAACGGATGCCTGTAACCTACTTAGGCGAATGGATCGGAAGTCGATCCTACTCGTGGGTCGTATGGTACACCTTCTTCATGGTGCTAGCAGGTAGGAAACGTTCGCCTGATGCTCAACTCCCAACCGGAAATTACAGTTTTGTAGTTGCATGCGTTCGTCAGTGAGGCCGTCTGCTGCTTTTGCAGAAGGTCGAATGTACCGTGACGATTCAAACGGTGCCGAATTAGCTTAGCAATCATCTAGAAGACTCGCGATTTCCAGGGCAAACACGCGAACTCATCGGAGATCGGTCTTTTTTCCTGTGCTGCGCCCGTAATCAATTTTTAAACGGCTGTCAATTAGGATGTCAGTAGACGATTTCGGTGCATTCTAATGCTACGACTTCAACGATCCGATCTTTATTTATCCGCTACACACGAATGTCGTTTGCGCAGATGGCACTGTTCATGTTTATGGCGCACTGGGGGATAGTCTTTTTAGGACAGTGACGGTCTTCGGTAACTCAGAAGGACTTAGCGATGATAATGAAGACCGCAATAGACTGGAGACAGATGAATTTCACGTCACAGCTTCCGCCCAGAGGCGACGGGGGCTTGACGGGGTTTGGAAGTGAAAAATAGACATTTTCCACTAGGACAGTTTTTCACCAGGAAAGATCCCTCACAAAACCTGATACGTTTTTCGTGCCACAAATCATTACTGCACATTTTCGCTATGCGCATTCTATTGCTCAGGACCTGTGCTGTGTCCTTGCATGTTCTTCCACCCTATAGTTGGCCTCTGCGTTTTCGGGCTGTTCTGTTGGCACACCCGTCTAATATTGGCGAACGAGACCTCAATTGAACAGCTGATCAACTCGGCCGAAAGACGCAGGTACAAGGCAATGGGCCTTCGCTATCGCAACCCCTACGACAAAGGATGGCTTCAAAACCTCAAGGAGGTCGTCCTTCTGGACGGTCAGAA
>MNPL01016049.1:1239-13094 GCA_002081605.1 Tropilaelaps mercedesae | reverse complement strand
TATATATATATATATATATCACCCATACACGTATTTAAATGGTAGCAATTCTTGTTTGTTCTGTCCCTTTTAACTCGTTGGTAGACCATCTACAGGAACGAAGACCGACGTGATTCGGCAATCCTAACGCTGTGGTGGCGCCAAGCGTTGTCAACAGCCAAATCCACTTTGCCTTCTTTAGAGGAGCCGGACACCGCAAACCTATCTCTGCACGTGTACAATACAGGCCTCCACGTCTACCATCTTTTCCAACACCGAATGAATACCCGTGTTATACTATAAATATGTATACATATATGGAAACAAGTGGGACCTGGTAGTAGGATTCATCTAGGAAGGAGGCATGAGGCCCCGCCTGTGACCGCTCTGAGCAGTTTTCGTTTATAGCCATCACATTGCTTCTGTTCTTCCCCCCTCAACCCTGAGCAAGTCGGACTATGTCGTTTTGTACTGCCAAAAGTACGATATGGGCATTATCACCCGTGTTACCACTTCGGCGGTGCTGCCACGTCGCCAAGTTAGGCCATGTTAGGTCTATCGTACGCCAACGCTTTGAACGGAAGGCCCGAACTGTGCTCGGCCAGCTGGATTACGGCAAGGAGCTGCGATGACCCATGACACTAATCACGGATGTCTCCATCGTCGACAAAGCAGAAAATCGAGATGACCGAACAAGCTACGACCGAGTCCTCAAGTGCATCTGAAGTAGTAACAGCAATGTACGGGCGAGCACGGGACCCCGGCCCGGGTTTTGATGCCAATGCCCCCGGAGCAAAAACAGCACGGCTTTGGGTAGTACGTTTCACCATCTCCGTAAGCGTAACCACGCGTGCTCAATAGACTCGATACCGTCCACCCAATGGACGAACCTGAGACCGTTATTATTATTATTATTAGCCTATACTGTCGTTGAACTGCCAGAAAACTATCCGTTGACCCCAGGCGATGTGCGCGCGCGGTTGAGCGAGCTCACCATCTCGCTCAACGGTTTACCAGCCTATACGCCATTTTCATTTTTCTTCGCTATCAAACAGGTGCTATACCCTCTGGCAAAACATACGCACGCGACACTCTGGGCGAGTGAGCCAAGCTCACGCGGCCGCATCGGCTTGGCGAGCTGATAAACGCGTCGCCAGCTTCGGCGCTAAACGCCAGTTCGACCGAAAGCAACGCGAGCAGCAGAAAAGTACTGCTTCGGCGTCCGACTGGGCCGTATGAAAAGTCGTTGCTGAGCCGCACGCGCTGTACCCTACGCTCACATCTTTCGACGCGATTCCCTTCTACTACTGCTCGGACACTCTGTCCCGGTCTGGCGTGGCAATACGCGAACCTCTCCGGTTCGGCCTGTCGGCGCACACTAACATGTCCACTGCGCCAGAGAAGGGAATGCAGCACCAATCTCGGTGGAACGACATGGCAGGGCCCTCTTGTCGATAGACGCGCGGCGATGGCCGTCGTCGCGTACGGCAACGTCGTCAGCACGATCCGCCAGCCGCACACCCGCGAGCCGAACTCTGTCTGCGACTTCTGCGATGGCTGTTATGGGTCTCGCCGCCGTCGACATCACGGCAGCTGAACATACTCCTTCATCGAGCATAACGCGACGTCATGGCCAACACTGTCGCATCTCGGCAGGCGGCAGCGGAGGGGACAGCGAGAACCCGTCCAACGAACGAAGATGCGCCGGCGACGCTCCATTGGTAGCAGCCGGCCGACATGTCGACGCGAGGGGGGTCAGAGCGGTAGCCGAGCGACGTCGCCTTAGTCTCCGTACACGAGTTCCTCTCGGCCGATTCGTCGTCATCGTCATCCACTCGACGGCCACTGGGGAAGTCGCCGACGCTGTATGCGAATCGCTCAACCAACGGCAGAATCTTCGGTCGTGTTCTTCTGTCGGCTTCTGCGTCGGCCGTAGCGCCACGGGCCGTCGCGTTCTGACGTGGTGGTCGTGGCGTTTCACTGAGGAAATGGCCCAGTCGACGAAGTGACGACTCCGAGCACCGCAACGGTAGCCACGATAACGAAAACGAGGGCAGGGGGGCCGGTACACTGAACCAGACGACCGGCATCAATCGAGGACGCTGGACGTCACGAACCCGGAGCGTGCCGTTGCTCATCAGAGACCGATCACAACACGTAGACTCAGCACTTCGTTTCCGTCTCGGATTTCCGCTAGCGGCGCTCCCATCAGCTTCGAAGAATTGCCTGACTTTCCAGAGTGCGGGTCCGCCGTCATCATCGGGGGATGTCGTAGAAGGAAGTCGAACGCGTGCATTTTCGAAGTTGTGCCGTCTCCAGAAATGCGCATGCCACTCGAATGTCGCTGGTCGAGAGGCAACAGCAGTAGGTGAGGCGATTTTTGCATTTTTTTTATTAAAAAAATTCCGTCACACAGGTGGAAACGGTAGACAGTTCAGGGGTGCATGTGTTAAGCCGCCAACGTGACCCTCGGGTGATTACTCATCCAACATGGGGAAACAAATCACCATATATACATGTCACTCAGACCGCAACTCGCTAGAATTGCGGCCGATTTATTTTGCTTATGGAAAACCGTTTAGTCGCAATTCGTTCCGCTCGGAGCATCCCAAGCGATAGAAAAGATTCACTATACTGAATATATATTACTGAAGGGTGCCACTGTCTGCACAAAGGGGGTGTGTTGATGTACCCATATAAAAATTATACACACTAGCTAGATCGATTTTCGTTCTCTCCGTGCTGCTTTGTCAATGCCAAAATTAACTTGCGACCGATTTCTGCCTGAAGCTCGCCTCTCATTCGAGATTCAGAAGAGGCTACGCGTCGCTCATGGCTCGCCGAGCCACTTAGCAACTCGGAACTGTTTACATCTGCCACTCGAACCAAAATACAGCAACGAGATTCCAAAACTCGCCGACCTAATCGCTGGCCAGCGGCGCGATGCCTGCCGCGAGATCTGTTTCCTATCCCAGAAGGCGACAGCGCGTTGGGAACCGTCACGTATTCGCTCTTCCACCCTTGAAGACCCGATATCCATCTTAAAGCCGCCATGGCCGTCGGCTCGAAGCCGTTGCTGGCGTCCCTGGACGTTCAGCTTCTTCGGGCGCAGGAATCGTTCCTTAGGGGCGTTCACAAGTTCCCCAACAGCCGTTGGCTGACTACGATCGAATAGGCAGAGCACTTCTGCTGACAGGCCCCCTCGACTTCCCTTCTTCCCAACCGTAATTCTGTATAGACTTCTGTGGGTCGATGTGATCGCTCATTTCGAAAAGCGTTCTTGCCTGCCTACCTGCCTACCTGCCTGCCTATCTGCTTACCTGCCTGCCTGCCTGCCTGCCCCGTCTGGTTCGCCGTGACGCTGATGGCCGTCGTGACGCCGATGGCAACGCCCCATAGATATATCGAGCCGGATTACCTCATCATCGGCGTACTTAGACGCGGCCAGCTCGAACGGCCGGCAGGACCTATCCGGGTTCGCTCAGGTCGGCCGATGCTTCGGTCGTCCACTTTTGAGCGCCACGGCGGACATTGGACAAATCCATTCAACGGAAGAAAAACTGTAGCCGATCATCGTCCAGCTCCGAAAGCGCCTTCCTATGAAGCTCCGGAAGCCACTACCCCGACGGCCATTCAACGGCAGCTACACGCAGAAGATGATGTGGAAAGCCGCGCCGACAGCCCTCAGCACCCGACATCCGAGACAGGAGGCAGCGACAAGGGCCTGTTCGGCCTTACGGCCAACGGCAGGCCAAGTGCCATGGCCGCCTTCTCAATAGCTATCGATCCTCGGCACTGAAAATGGTCAATGCGGCCAGTGCGGAACATCGTGAACGACGACTTGACACCGTACAAAAAGCGAAAATTCCGATTCGTTTCGGGAGAAAAGGTAAGCACACTTGAAGCAAGAAAAAGATCTATTTCGTTCCCGCCCCGTCGGTGCGAGCGTCGCCATTGGTCACTGTCGATGTCAGCAGCTGGTCCACACCCTGAAAAGCACCGACAGCGGCTGAATGGTGCGTAATTTCCAGGACTGGCCATGTCCTTTTGGTCGCGAAAGAGTAACGGGTCAGTTGGGTAAACTGAAGCTTGAAAGTGAACTTGCAATGAGCGCTACTATAACGGCTACGACGGAAAGGCGGGGCAAGTCAGTGAGCAAACGAATTCAGGTTTCAATTGTTTGAGCGGGCCTTACACATTTTTAGCTAATTTCCTACATTATTCATGGACCGCACATGACAAACTCTTGACTGCGAGAGCGCTTCCAAGATGGCGTCCGCCAAGTGTCATTGTTCAACAGTGCCCTCCAAGTACGAGTAGTATTAAGATAAAACATTTTAACAGAAACTGGAAAAGTTTTAATAGAAACTGGAAAATTTTCAATAGAAAGGTAAAATAAATCTTAACGAGATTACATTAACAACGGAATAGATCGATGCGATTATTTGATTTGTTTCTTCTTAAGCTATTTCCTCCGTGCGATTCTTCAAGCTGGCACCAACTATAGGCTGTTGCTATATGGATAAATTGAATACGTCGCGTCATATGACGATATATTATGTGTAATACAATCGTGCACTTGGTTTTTGTACAAATAACTACATAGCGCAGTTTCTGCTATATAGTCGTGGTGTATTTTGGCAACTTTCTATCCAAGGTTAAGTGCTACGATTGTTGTAGTCTGAACTGATTAGAAAGGCGACCAACAATCTGCACATATGTATGTATATCCTTCGAGCGTCTTTTCGCGCTACTTTACCGAGTGACCGAGTCCATGCGTTGTTTATTTATTTGCCGGTGACTTTCCGCAGCGCAGCCTAATGAACAGGCCAACGTTGTCTGCACCCAGAGTAGGCCTAGTCTTGCAGCAGACAAACGCGTCGTCCGAACGACAACCACACAATGGCGGAGTAATAAAGCATTCTGCTAGCCTGTCACACTCAGCCCTCGATAACAACCTTAGTCGCCGCCAACACTACAAATCGTCGTTCCTCGAATTCTGCGAACTTTGGACATGCACAGTTACCCGCACACACGTACAGACGAAGAAATGGCCGCCTTCCGATGGCCTGAGTCATCCTTCTCCAGAGCAGAGACTACACGGCCATCGGATCCATCCACTCCGAAACGCATAGACGGCCGAGAGCCGTAGATAACGCTGATGAAACCATCGTTTATGGACCTGCCCTTTGCTATGAGCCGCTGTTGAAACGAGCATTTTCGGTTCTTCGAGCGACGTTTTTTTTTTTGTATTATATATTTTTTACTACAGAGAGATACGTTTGCACAGATAAATCTCGTACACCACTGCTTCTGGCGGGAAGAAGCATGGCGGAGCTGGTCGCCGTCTCAACTCAGGAGGACATCTGATATCCTGAGCGGTCAGCAAAGGACAGTGGGCATACCTTTGCTGTATCAAACAGACCTGTTTCGTCTAAACAATACGAACATGACATTCAAAGTGCGTGAACCGAACGATCCATCCTCGTCATAAGCGGTCCAAGGGCCAGCCGTAAGGTGGATCCATCGTACGAATGCGGTGATCCGCGCTTACGTGGCGACACTCCTGTCTATTGCGCTAGGATTATAAAATTTACTCTCCATGTTCGCGATCCAGTAGCAGTCCTGATGCAGCAGCCTCTCCGCAAGGGAATTAGCTATTCCATCTGGAGCAGCTACCGATAAAGCCGTCCCTGTTAGGGCTATGTCGTCACAGCGTTAGCGGTTTTGTCTGCACGTTGCTTGTATTTCGCCCCTTGGAAATCATCCTCACTTCGCTTCGGAGCGAGGTGCGTCGGTCAAGCATAAACAGCTGGTAAAAGCACATAAATTTAGTGGCAATTGTTTACCTTGCCCAGAACGTGTGAACGCACACGCTCTGTCACCATCACGGTCATGTAGGTGTCATCTGTGACGGCTTGTGGGTTAAAAGAACACTTAAGAAAAATCCATTCGAGATGAGAGTACATGTTCGGATGAGCTGCACGCAGAAGCTCTATATCACACGACCGGTAGATAAATATATTATACATGTGCATTTCAATTGGGACGTAGTCAGAGGCCCGGATGTGCCAGTAACCTTGATAGTCCATAATGGCTAGTCAGTAAACGGGCTAGCGAAGAAGGATTCTAACGACAACGACATTCATGGAACGCTAGTGGTTGTTAACGCTCCGAAGTAATGTATGTGGATCAGGAGGCCTTAAAAGAAGTATTTATCACCCATTTCACTATTATCACTACTATTACTACTATTTCCGGATCAAACGGCTCTGCCAATGGTAGAATGTGTTAGTTCATTACTAGATACAATTGAAAGATTCGTCTAAAAGTGTTCGGCTGTTTAAAAATATTTAGCCTTAATGCTTTGTGTTGCACGTGAACGCATTGACTACACTTCTCAAGCATAACGAACTGCCCGAGTAAATGGCACAGGATACCCTAGACTCGCTGAAAACCTACTGTGATTTTGGAGCTGAGAGCTGCTTTCAGCACGTACGGCACTTCATTAAAAATGAAGCCCTTCACCATATACAAAACAAGTACGCAATAAATCACCGTTTTAAGCAGCACAAATTGCGTACACCACTATCATGCCGAGATCGGGAAGGTGACGTCCAGCGTTGAAAAACTATGGAATCAACTCAGATGAGCTCTCTCCGGAAAAACATTACCTTAAAGAGTGCCACATCCAACTAATTACAGGGAGTAATTAAACAGCTTGTAAACGACAAGATAGTTGTGGCCGTCAGACTCAATCGAATATCTGCAACACAGCAGACATTCTGTTTCCTCAGCATCCCACCAGATCTTCTCGCCGCCTCTAGTACATTTTACGCAGAGGCGCTCATTAATGCTATTACCTCTTCACTGAGGCCCGAGATTTTTCGTAATTAGAAGGGTTAATTCGTTATATTTATCGCATAATTAATCAGACTTTGCATTAAACTTTGCATTAAAGTTACGGATCCAAATTTGCCGTTCGCATGAGGCTACTCCCAGCTACGCCGAGAAGATTCATGGAACACGGTCGCAATAATTTGAACTATTCGGGAAAGAGGAATTTCTCAAATAGTTCGGCTACGGATGTCAATGAATCTTCGGGCCTAACGATCTTGAGTGAAAAGTCTAGCTTGAAATGTAATTTGCTTATGGCCAGCGGCTCTAGAAACGTCCAGTAGTAAAGGATGCTCTGCGCATGACTGTATAACAATGTTGCGACATATAATTGCATAAGATGGTCAGTTGGATGAAGCACCGTAAAGATTTTCAACGCTGTGTTCGCTGATGTCTCCTCCTGAAACACCTATCGTAGACGAACTGTAATGACGGTGATCCATACCCAGCGAATTTCTACGACACATCCTGTCAGACGATTTCAAAGACTTGTTTTTTCCAAGAAGTTGTTTCAATCATCTGACAAATTTGATAGCCTACGATATAGTCGATATACCCAATGGAACAAAAAATGAATGCCTCGATCAGTCGTACCAGAATACCCTGCATTTAAATTTTAAAGTGACATCGTCTCGTATTCGGCGCTAGCAATGCGGCACTGTAACTTGTACATACGTTTTTTTCTACCTGTTTGACAAGCTTCTCTGTCACATTACGCCTGTGACCAACATGACGAACCTACGAGAAGTACTTTGCACCTGGAGCAACACTCTGGACACCGGCTTGCAGCGTACGATTTCGTGAATTCTCTGCTTTATGCCTGCTTGATCAACGAATATCCACGTCGATATCATTATACTATCTATCGACTTTGTTATCGTCCAACTCCTATGTACGGATATGCACATGGCGGCAAAATTCAAAACAAGTCGCCGGACCCTGCACCAACTTCTGTTTCTTCGCTGAGGGCTGTGTCAATATTGTCATGTCTCCTGATGAAGCGACAACCGACGCACTCGTACATCTGCCCTACGCTGTACAAACCATCCGAAAGTTTTGGCATCCCCGCCTGCCGCAGGAAGAAGTCAACACATGCAAAAAAATGTGTGCGCTTCTTTTCTACTCACTAATACGCAGACAAGTGGCTGAGCGCTAAAAAGCTTGGAAGTCGGGCGTATGTCTACGCGCAACCACTGGCAGTAAAGTGTGCTAAGGAACGTCTGTCGATATTGAGAGCCGAAAATAAACCATCGAACGCGAACTAAACTCAATGACGTAGTTAACTATAGCGATTGTTATCCTCGGTAACTCTAGCCCTTCGCGTGTCCATTGACAATGCCACCAGAGCTAAAACCACTGGACGTGTAGATGACACCCGGTCACAGATCGATGCTGGCCTCGGTAGGTGAAGCGGGCTAGCAGGTTTAGTAAAATCCTATGAGTGTCCATCAAGGCTGACCGCAGCATCAGCAGGAAGGCCTTCCAGCCCGGAACCAAGCTAATCCAAAAAGGTGACTTAATAGCCGCCGTTTGGTACCTACAACAGCGGGCCGAAGCTTCTACTAGCGCTGAACAAGCACAGTGTCAACGACGGTCGCCTTGATCAAAAAAAAAGATAGTGGAGTTGCACCTTTGTGAGACATCGCTGACCGCAGCGTCACGACGACCAACGGCCACACCAGCCGACGACGGAGTGCGTATAGTATTTTTCCTTTAAGCTCTTGCCAGACCACATCCGCCATCAGGCCGCTGCACCCGGATCGTATACCGGCACCGACAGGAAGCACGAGCTACTGCTTGGTTCTAATAAGCCTGCCAGTTTCCCAGTTGCTACAGACATTTACAAAGCTATCCAATTCACCCGATAGGTTGCGCGTCGACCGGACTGCATAAGAAGAGTTCTTGTTGGAATCTATTTTTTCGGACGTTCTGATTGCATTAGTAGGATAGCAACACGACGCACCCTCAAACGCTTCCCATATCGACAGACGAGCCACTGCTCTGTGAATATGTGGCGTGATGCTTAACATCACATCGCCCCTGATGGCGTCTGGTCATCGAATTCGGGCCATCCGACGGCGGACCGGTCGTCAATATTTTGAGCACGGAGATGGCAGCGTTTATCGAAAAGCATTTGAAAACGCCCAACTAAAAAAAGACAAAAGAACTGTTATTTTGTTAAAAATGCTCAATCAAAAAAAGAAAGACGGAACAACAACCTTTTCGGTTCGCGTTGACACACCGCGCAACACGTTCGTACCCCCGCCTACTATGTTTTGCCTAGGAATTTTCCATACGCCAACGCCGGTTGGATGTTTGTCGCCAGTCGGTGCAAGGCCATCGCATCGCGTCTATCGGTGCATATGCCACACAAATGTCGAATTGTCAAGCTAAATGACACGTGGGAGAATACATCGAATTCCGATATGTATAACATAGGAGGCATTTCAGGCGCCTAATCGACATTCCGCGCTATTCACAGCGTCCGTGCGTTAAATGTCGCACGTCCACAAGACTTTTACCAGGCTACAAACGCTAACAGGAAACACGATTATAATACTTCTTCCGATACAGTTTAACTAGTAGACGCCACTCATAGGCGAAAGCGTTTAGCTGTATGTCTAATGCTACAAATGATTTCTCGGAGGACAGTAGACGGATCACTAGAGAATCATTTTCGAGTGGAACCTTCGAGTTGATGGCTGGTCAGTAGTTTGCCGCGTGTGTGTACATTTTTCAAAAATCTCGAATGTATTTTGTCCCGTTATGGGAACGTTATTACGGCGCTCCTAATTAGAAGTACCGTTACGTGTCATGCTCTGATGTCCGACAGAAGATGATTTCACGGTTTGGGTATTCGCCAGATTCGTCCCTCAGATCAACCGCCTCGTACGTTATGTTCGCGCCGGGAACGCTGTCATCAACTAGTTTTTCGCTTTGATAGCATTTTCCGATGTCGCTCTCCTACTGACCAACTGCCGCCCTTGCGGCTGTTCTCGTCAGAAGCGTATCTGGATCTTTGTCCAAAGATCTGTTTCTGGGAACGTAAACACAATCGTCCTGTGTCGTAGGGCTGTCATTTGCATAAATCGGCGGCACGGGAAAACTGTCCTAATGTAAAAACAGAACTACACACCCTTGACGTCCCGCGCGACATAGAACTTTTTCCGTCGTTCCGTCTATAGCTGCGATTGCCCGAGGTTAAAGAGTACTAACCGCGTATTTTGCAAGCCCCCGTACAGAGATCAACGCACCTAAAAGTGCCAAGACTCCACCGATAGAAAAACAACGGAACTCTTGCGCATACAAAAATGCATCGACTGCTGAGATGACGCACGTATTTCAGGGTTGGTGTTTGACATGCATGTTTTTTTCACACATTACCCTTTTGACGTATTGACCATCCATTGGTCGTTTCGCCCTCGTCGAACATGGCGACTTGCGGATCGAGTCGTTTTTGTCGTTTTGCGTCTGTCTAACCTAACGAACAACCGTGCAGACGGGCGGTTTACCACAACGGACAAACGTCACGAGGGACGTCCATACGAAGAATACCAGTCGTCTCAGCAACAAAAAATCGAGCAGGACTGACGATGAGCTGAATAGGCGTTCGGATTACATTTAGCTATTCTGCTTCGGCCATATCCCAGAGCGTCTGCGAACGAAAATCGGATGTAGCCGTGGCAATACGGCCAGCCGCTAGCATTCATCTATGCAATGTTAACAATATTGCGATTTGACGTCAGTCGCTAACCGTTGACATGTGATTCCAATCGATAAGAGTATTATCGAAGCTTTATCATTATTATTATTATTAACTATCGAAATTCTCCATGATCGTATCGAATTATAGTAAGGAGGGTCTACTTGTAAAAAACCATTGGTCTAACTAGTCAGCAGAACAAGTCAGGATGTTTGGTCTGGCTTTCTTAATATGGTCTCAACAAAGAATGTAACATAATAGACGTCGCAATAGATACACCTACATATAAAAGATAGCTGACCACATCCGTAAGTAAGCCGTAGATGTTTGATTCGTTTGGCCGAGAGCTTTTTACGGAGTACCACGTCACGCTTAACGCGTGACGTATAGGCATATATAATGCTTAGAATAAAAACAATTCCCGAGCTCCATAGCCCTATTCATCCGTGCTAGTTGCACGGCTTACACCATAGCAGTTTAGTCACTTGTTTCTATTGCTCAGATGCCTGGCACGGTGAAGTATAAACAAATTTCTACAAACCCATGCGACAAACTTCCTAGTCACTTTTCATGCACAAAAAGCTTTTCATTGTGCAGCGCGTACTACATACGGGAATACGGAGTGCCATAGCATAGCAGTCAGTGGCTCAATAACGTTTCAAGAAGAAAACGCTATCTGTCAAGTTGGTTTGACCTCCAGCACTATCCAATATGATCTATTTCGGCTGTTAGAAAAACAGAGGGCAGCACTTCTGCCATACTTCAGCCGCACGCTTTCATGAGAGTTCACCGTAATCACGAAAAATTACAAGGTCTAGCCCGTTTTGCTGGTGCTACTCCCAAATCATCAAGAAGGAAGACGACTTTATACTACTGCTGCTAGAGTTTGATCCACACGACAAACGTAACAAATGTGTCATCAACTAGAATTCTTTAGGGCACATGATTCGATTATAACTGGACGGGATAAGACAAACGAGAAGCCTGAAAATTACTCAGATTAGTTCTTTGCATTCGGATATGCGTTATAAGCCGCCTCCACAAAAATGGTGCCTTTAGTAAAAGTTGTATCCTTTCTAAGAAAATTTTAACCCGATGTTTCTGCTTTGTCCACTACTGACATATCAACCCTCTTAAAAAAAGTCAAAAAAACTTAAAAAAAGAAATAAGGTTTCTCCTGGTGATTCATCCGCTCTCATTGTGGTCCCAATGACGTCAACTCATCGTCTGCGGAGTCGTACGAACATATAGCGGCAATTGGCCGCCAAAATTTGTA
>MNPL01016038.1:9461-19831 GCA_002081605.1 Tropilaelaps mercedesae | reverse complement strand
GCCACTCGCTGCCGCTGTCCGATATTCTGTCACGGTTCCACCACACAGACGAACCTCCTCCCGCCTGTCCGAAACGTCTCGTCATACTGTTGGTCGTATCCGTAATTTATGTGGGAATTTCATCGGAGGGGTTACGTCGTGGCGTTCTGTCAGCGTGTCCACTTGTGTGACGGTGTCGCGCCGGAACGGTCTACTTCCCGGCGGAAGTGGAAGCTGCGGGGGCGGCCTGAACGAACAAACGAACGAACGAACGAACGAACGAACGATGTGCACTTGGGAAAACGACGGCAATTGTCGCTTGGCAGTTTCGGATAACTTACGAAGTGTTCGCGTGTAAGTATTCGTCTCTGCGTATATCGGTCGACGACGAAGAAACAAATTGGGAAAACTATCGACTTTCGACTCGTTTATATCGAGGCGATGGACACAGAAGAGGGCGCTCGTATGTTAATGCGAGGCTACGTGCACAGGACAACGATACGAAAGTAACAACAATAGCGTTGACATGACTTGTTAGCGTTACTCGCCTGCGAAATGGGTGAAAAAAGACGAAGATCTAATTGAAATAATTTGTAATGACATCAATGGACGACCGGTTAGCCTCGGAAGGCTCAGACGAAGCCTCCTCTGATACTACCATTTGATCCGAGAGCTGTTCAAGATAGGCCGATTAGCCTTTTTTAAGGGCACCAGAGTTATCGACAGGATGAAATGGAAACAAGAAATACTGGGCTATCGAAAAGGGTTGGTTGGGCGGAGGAGCAGTGATCGATACTTGTATATTCGAGGGAACTCTATTTAAAAGAGATCGACGTAACATAATGTTCCATATGACCGTGGATGAAGGAACAATCCTTGTGGACAGACCCAACGATGATGCAAACACCGGAAGAAGCTGCCTGCAGCTGCACGTTTGCTCGTTGGCATTTGTAGCCTGCTGACGCAATGTTTGGTTGTCCTGTCTTTTGGGAAGAAAGTATCCGGAACCATCTAGCACACTTTGCGCTTCGAGAACTCGGTAATTAGCAAAGATAGTTGTTGTTCGCTTGGTCGTTGTGTGCCTACCGGGTGATGGCTTGAAGAAGGAGTAGCTGGCTCTAGAGCTGATGGTTGCTTTGCTGTGTTATAATAACAGTACTATTGTATAGCGTACACAAAATGACCATAAAGTGTCGTTTCTGTTTTGTATTTCAGCGTTTGTTCGATTTTCCATGAAGCGGTTGCAGATCAATCTACCTTACACAGTTGTGCTATTCGTATGCGGTGCCTTTGTTGGACTCGCGTCGCATGCTTACCCTGAAGTATTTCAACTTTACACGAAACCTGCATCCATCGATCCAAAGATTCTTCTTCACGTCTTTCTGCCCATCCTAATATTCGAGAGTGCCTTCGCCATGGATGCCCATGTCTTCATTAAATGTTTCTCGCAGTGTCTAATCATGGCCGTGCCGGGCTTGGGTAAGTTAACTGAATACCATTTTTTAACCTACGATTCGTAATCGCATGACGAAACCGTCTATCACGAATGCTCGCTAGATACGAGTTTAGTCGAGTGCTTCTTAGTTTTCTTCGTTTTAAAATGCAGCAGTTTTCCATCGTCCGACGTGAGCAGAGCGCTAAATACGTGATGCATCACAGGTTTCAATTCATGTACGGTTTGAAATGCGATGGCTTCCTTTTAACCCAGATTTGCATCGGTCACGTGTGACAAGAAAAGATTCTCCGGGTTTCATATTTTGCGAGCACACGCGAAGCTCCGAAGTTGAATTTTGTGTGTCTGTTAGTTGACACGAGCACAGCCCTAAGCCCATGGACATCAGATCCACCACTGAGGAGACGGCAAGGTCGACGGCTGGGTGTGATTAAATTGTATCCTTTGGGCCATCATGGACCTACAAGTCGCCCTGCTATTGGCTTCTAAATTTTTCGTTGACGATTGCTAACGAAGCATTTTCTCTTTGTGTGCTGGTTAATCTTATGCCGGCCAAGCAAATCTTGCGAAAGCCCCGTCGCCTTCGACGACATCGTCTATGCCTTTAACAAGAAATTGGTGCGTACCAAAGGGTTCGCCCGCTTATTGGCCCCCTCTGATCAAGGAAATCTGCCTGATCACTTGGCCATCGAGTTCCGGACCACCGACGAGGTAGGTTATTTCTAGGCTAAGCTCACACAGGCGAAGTAGCCAGAACTGTCACGACGGCAACTCGCACGAAGACAGCCAAGCTAAGAGCGAATTACGTGGACTCACGACGGGCTCCGTTGTTGGCTGGGCGGATGTTATTAGGCAGAAATATCCGATCGATAGAAGCACAGATCACAACCGTCAACATAATGTCTGCGTGTATGCATTCGAATCCGCTTTTCTAGGAAATCAGAGGGTCGGACATATCGAGTCCTCTCGTAGTAGAAGGTCCTTGAGGCCAAAGCTTGCGAGTACGATTATTGAGAGATAAATGGCTAGCTAACAAGACGGCGAATTTTTCGTATAGTCATCGCTGCATAAGTTCTTATTTACAAGAAGAATAATGAGCATTTTTCAGGCAGCATACTCACACTGATGTCTGTCGAACGAATAAAACTCCCCTTGGGCGAATGTGTTCATGATGTTATTCATTTTTTTGTCACTAGATGCTAAGATTGCGCGTACCAGTAATATTAAGAAGACAAAGGAGTAAAGAATCAGATGAAAATTTATTGCCTTCTTAATGCCACTTCAGTGAATGGCCTGTACCGTTTCGTTGTAACTTGTATATATTCTGTGCGCAATTTGCCTAATCGTTTTTGAATTCGATTCCAGCACCAGTGTCGGTGCTGGAAGCCAACATTTCTACGTTAACACCCTTCAGCGCGCTTTAATGCCCTGGGAGACGCCTAATGAAGCTTAATTCTAGACTCGCCGGCAGGAATGCCCGCCCTTCCAACGGAAGTAATTGAACAACCGGCGTTTCGGTTCAGGATCGCTATGTCACGCCGAACCGCTTTCATTTCCTGACTAGAACGTCAGAAGGTCAGTAATGCTAACGGAAATCTAACGCAGAGAGATCTCTGCAACCATCCGTTTCCCAGCAAAAAGCTTAAGCCCACGCGCCCACGTGGAGTCGAACCGCACCACAACTGCTATCGTCGATTGGGTCGCTGTGGCTGAACTTGTTGGGGCGTCAACACAAAACGTACCCGTTCGCTGCTACTGCACAACTGTAATTAATGTTAGAGCAGATTTGTTGCATCCAGCGACTTTCCTGCGGGGCCGTTGAGGCGAGAAAAAACTTCGACACGGAAAACGCCGCGAACGCTGTTTCGGAGTGGGCCAAGTTCCAAGTTGACGTTCATTTCATACGGGCTGATACCTTTAAGAATAAAGGCGTCGCCCCTTTTGTTCAGGTGGCAACACCAAAATTTTGTCCGAGGTCGCTGCTCAGCTGAAGTGTATGTATCGGAATTGCACGAAAGGTGACATACACCTCGCATACACATACAAACACATTATCTGGAGCTGCTGCAATGCGTCGATGTATTTACACACACACACACACACACACACACACACACACACATCCATTTACGCGCGCGTCCCGCGGGAAAAAATAACATTATAGCTTAGTTGATTTCTTATGTCCACGTCTCCTTTCTGCTGCTCCGTGAGGACATGCAATACAAAATGTTGCAAATGTTGCAACATTTTGTATTGCATGCAAATGTTGTTAGTGTCAACAGATATAGCATTGTTGTTGTTGTTGTGTGCCAGCTATATATCGATCTCAGCGACGATACGTACGAGTTGTCAACGATTGTTGCCAGGGGCTCCTACCGTTGTTGTTGCCAGATAGGTAAACAGTTTAGCCGCGCATTGCATTCAGGCCAGCTGCAAAAGCGGAGACCATCTGCGAAGATTGTGGTGCATTCTTCGCCGAATAAAACGTCATCAAATACACCGATGGGGACGGCAGAGGGTGGCGTGAGAGAATGATTTGTAGTGAAGGAAGCTCGAAACGCAGCAGCGCGACAAACACCGCATAGCAGGTGTAATATCGAGACATCCGGCGGAAAGGGCCAAAAAATATGGCGTCGTCCCTGCGAAAAAAAAAACCAACAAAACTAAAAAAACCTCATGCGAATGCATCGGAACCAGCATGGTCACTAATGGACTGAAAGCTGATGATAGACAGTAGAAAAAGTGTACCAATCGTGTCACTATCCCCTCGTCGCTGTGTTTACTGCGTCGCCGTAGGACGTGGTCAATTTGATTGGGTTCACCTCGACCACCAGTTGCCGTCGTGTCGGCAAAAATGCGCAACGGCAAAATCGCGTCGGAAGATTACTCCAGGTGCAGTGCGCAGGACGTCAGGTGCAGGTGTAGCCCTCGATGGGAGGAAGATAGAATCTCCAGACGTGTCTGCAGTATGTGCAGGTGCCTGTGTGTGCAATTGTATCGCTGATTAGGCTCCGGTTTCCTCTCGTAATTGTAACAACGGAAGTACGTGCAACGGAAGTACTCAAGTTCGTATAGTCCCTGCTCAATGTCTGCTGCACCGGAATTGCTGGGTTTGAGAGGCTTCGTAAGGCAAAAGGCTTTAGTGTCTCGGTTGACAGCATTTGAGATAGGATAGAATCAGCGTAAATATTCTACCGTAGGCAGCGAGCCGAGGCGGGATCCGTGCTTTGAAAAGTTTTTCTAGAACAGATCATACACACCCTGATAACTAAATTACCGGAAAATGAATGGGCACTAATCCAAGCTCTGCTTTTGCATAACCCGGTAAAGGTGTCTACTAGCGGTAAGGACGTGATAATAGTTACAATATGGAAGAAACAATGTGATACGATGTATTGTTGTATATCTGTCTCTGTTGAAGTTGGTTCTCACTGAACGTTGGTCGACATGCAGGGTCAAGCAGGTGTTTCCTGCAACTTCCTGCAGAACCAAAGTACGCCAAACTCCATTAACAAGCACCAAATCCAATCCTGAGTGGTAATGTTTGAATAAAATCCGTATCGAGATCCAGACAAAAACATTTTAAGAATAGAGAAGGCGAGAGAAGCAGTGAAAGTAAACTAGAAACAACCTAACATTCATCTTCGTGTTACACAAACCTGGTCAACGGGCGACAGACGTCAACCTTGAGCCTACAGATTCACGCCAGAGCTAAGCCTTCCCACGACGCCTTTACCTGAACCGGGGCAAACTTGGCCGGTTCAGGCTCATCAACGCGGTTGAAGAACCATTGCGCGAACGGTGCAAAAAAATAGGACACATTCAAAACACTTATTTGAATAGCATGAGCTAACCTACGTTCGTCAATCAGCTATGGCCAGAACCTTTAAGCGTGGGTCAAGGGAGCCCATCAGACCGTCGGGGGTTGAGCCAAAGCTCAACGTTTGATTGTCAGTTGCGCCACAAACGATACCATTTGAAAAAAGCGTTTTCGCCAGTGTCGACGCCGAACCGAGTGACTCGTCTTTGGCTAATGTTAACGCCGATAGCGGTGCTGGCCGTGCGAAAATGCGCCGCCGAGCCGCTCGACTGTGGGGGGAAGTCACCTTCGAAATCGTCCTGTGTCTGCCTGCCTTGCCTTGTGTACAGTTAGTACAATATCTGTAAAAGGAAATAAATGGGTAAACAAATAGACAGACTAACAAACACACACACATACACGAGCTCTTCGTATTGATGGTAAATTCGCATCATGTCCAACGTAACATGAAAATACAAAAGGCGAACGACCACGAAACTCAAAACAACCGTGGGATGGCAGTTATGGCAATCTGGTAGGTCTGGCGCTCAGTAAATGCCACCACCACTTCGGTTCATGAGTGGATTGCGTTAGACGACATCGACGACAAATTAAAGATGGCGCCAGGGCCAGATTGAACCGACGCTCGGCTCTCGAAGCATCCCGAATGCCGTTTGTGCTTCGATTGGCTAATTCGATTGTTAGGTTGGTCGTTGATCAACAATAATAAAAGGGGTGTAGTGGTAAAAAGACGGTGACAAACAACAGGTCAACGTATTCAGTATACCAATCGCTTTGGTATCGTCGGAATCTTTAACACAGAGCTAAGCAGCTAATATTTAAATATGTGTGTGTGTGTGTGTGTGTGTGTATAGTTCACTTACTACTACTAGCCCATGCAAATATCGGTAAGTGAAGTGATCGAAATGCTCGATGGGCATTAACACATCGGTTTTTTGACTACAGTACATGCTACGATCTGACCGTTACACTGCTAAACTTGTTTGAAGAACCAATCTAAACGGGCACCCTAAGTTATGAGATTCCTATTAAATCTACGGGGTACGGGTCAAGTATTCTCGGCTTTTTCTAGAATTCGAATAGCTCAGAGCAATGTTAAAGCAATGACAGTTCCGAACCTGAGTTCATTGAATGCATTCTGCACGATGACCGCACGTCGGAGGAATGCATTTTCCGATTATCCGCTTCCTAAACCAGCTACAAACGCACTCCGACTAGAGCATGCGTTTCTCCTAAAGAAAGTCTCGGAGCATCAGAAGAACTGAACTGATTCAAGGAAAACCTTTCGCCTTTGTTCATCTATAGGTGACCCTCTAAAGTGGCCTTTGATTAGCTACGCGGCAACGCGACTCAATCGTCACTGAAATTCGTTCGGCATTCAATTCTAGGACTGTTCCTTATCGGTAGAGGAGTGAGCGAGGTCCTGCAGAAACAAACAAAAAATCATTCGAATGTTCACGTGAGCTCACCGTACACCCACCCCTTCCCAAGTTCGCTACCCACGCGAGGAAATTACTGACGAGGGAAATAGACCATCGGTTGCCAAAGAATAGCGGCAACAACAACAACAGCAGCAACAACAACGACAACAACGACAATAGTACTAGCTACGATATGAGCTTGTAGGCCGAGCGGGGCAGGACAAATGCCAAATTGATCATAGTCCATAGTTTCTTTGTTCTGGAAGAGGTTTCATTCTCCTCCCTTCATCCCCTCCGTCTTTGTAGCCAAAAAACGGTCAAACGAGGTCCCCACTGAGGGACAGTGAGGCGGCCACTTCTGGCAGCGATGCCACTGACGGATGCCCAAGACGGACGCACGACCTGTAGCGATCCGATGTATGGCGACGCAGCAACAACTGCAATAAACAGTTCGTTGCATTGGCTTATTTTCTATGCAGACAAATTCGCTTGAGCGATGCCAACGGTGTCGGACGGACACAGTCTGACCAGGCTGCGCATGCACAAAAGTTGCTCACTGTCCTATCTACCAGAATTAGCACTTCACTTTCGGTGATCCGCCGTTATTATCGTTGTTGTGACTACGCTGTAATTTTCTTCTGTCGACCATACTTTGATGAAGCCTTCATGTGCATTATTATTATGAATATTATTTCTATTATTATATTATTCTTCCGCGACACTGCGATGTCTCATCTGTACGCACACACACACACACACACACACACACACACACACAAATCATACAACACGACGGTACAACGTCGTTTTCCATGATGATGATGATGATGATCGTGGTGATGATAATAACGGTGCTAATTTGCCAACGCCACTGAATATCCCGGTAGTTCCCATACAGACACCGCTTGTCATGGTATTCGCATGGTATCCGCATGGTATAGAACCCGTAATACCGAGAGACTTTTCTGTTCGGCTAACGGATCACGGGAGTCGAATGCCTTGCCCCCGGAGCACGACTTCACACCCCGGCGGACATTAACCGTCTGACCTGCCTGTCACGGCAGAAAGCCCCCACCAACCCCATCGGGTGTTTGGAAGAAAAACAAAACGTCATGAATCGCGCAGCCGACGCGACCCTTGACGTTCTAGATTGCCGTTCACACGAGGGTTGCGGGCCACAAATTTTCGCCTGTCGTCGTGAATGGGGAGACTGTTCCCGCTGAGCTGGCCATCATCATCTGGTCGACACAATAGGGAAGTCGCTGGCAATAGCCGTCACCGGAATGTTCGCCGTTTGAGATTGTGCCTCGATTAAAGCACGACGGTTCCGTTTGGGAATTAGCACTAACTCGTTATCTGTTCTGTAGTTCCGGTAGATCGGCAGGCGGAGATAGGACGGCGCGAAAATGTTCCCTCGTAGTCTTGTTTCGGCTGAATACAAAGGGGACGGACGTACAATAATGCTAAATACACACACACACACACACACACACACACACACACACGCGCACGCCATAGGTGACGCGTTACGGCATCGTAGAGGCGTCGGGCGAGACAAACAACATCCTAAAACAGGAAATAACGATTAGCATGTTTTCGTGCGCTTCCGTTGCTGTCGGCTGAGGCCGTTTCGCACATTTTATGATTTTTGTTTCCATTTCACCGAGCATAACCGTCCCACTCCCATCCGCCTCTTCTGTCAGCGAACTTTCACCGGCCGCGTTTCTAGCGGAACAAGGCAATGTCAACAGCGGCGGATGTCGCTTGCGAATCTGAAAAACCTACCAACCTGTGAATATCCACTATGTGTCAACAGAGTTTTCCTAAACGCGCCCCGTCGCATCGCGCGAAGTCAGTCCAGACTTCGCACGATGCCGAAACCCTTCAGAAATTGTTCAAATCAACATCGTTACCGTGGCCGTCACATGCTTCTGCTCGCATCTTCGGCACAGGTGTCGATGGGAACGAAACCTCACCGCAACTCATCTCGTAGCACCCCATGTGCGCCACGCGGATCAACGCGCGATTGAACGCATTACGCACGCACGCAAGCACACACACACACGCTCCAAGCACAACTGAGGCGGCCAGATGCGTCCTAGGACGTCGGCAGACTCCTTAACGCGGTGAGACTCGGTCAATTCATCCTGCCTGCGGGCGCTGTTACTTCGTAGGTCGCCGCTGGCCGTTGCGGCCCCGCCTGACGGTGGTGTGATGACGCTGCTGAAGGGGCAGCAGGCGGAAGTGCCAAGTATATTTATTCGACTTGAACTAATGTCGTTCATAAGTTCTAGCCAAAAAAAAAAAAAACAAGTACGCGCCGTTGAATAGCGAAACGCCATGGCCACTCTGTCGCCGGCTAATGGACGGGTTGTGGACCTCGTATTTAGTAGTTATTATTCTTTTTAGCCCCCAGCAACGCCTGTCGGGTCTACGGAAATCGAAAGCACCTATCGCCCGTCTGAAGTGCAGCTGTCTGAGGTGTCGTCAACGGTATCGTTGTGAGATCTTCGACCGCAACGCTGCTCCGAAGTACGACTTCTCCCCTGAGTCTTCAGGGGAAAAGTCGTTTGCTGGGGTCGAGGTTCGTCACTTGCGTAGCCGCCCACGGAAAAGTAACCAGAATAGGATGATATGCCTGAAGGAGGCTGACATACCGTGTAGATCGGGCATAACTGTTTTTGTGCACATCTGAAAGGATGCATCTGCACAAACGCGTATGTTTCGCCTGTTTATTGTAGTGGCGTAACGAGAAATGACGCTCATGCCTGGGCGTTCGCTTGGAACAACGCAAGAACATGCAGCGCATCTGTTTACAGAAGCTGACCGCGTTCAAGGTGACCCTGCGCAAACAGGCTAGGTCAGTATTGCGCTCGTGTTCGTTCATTTAGCGCAGTCGAGCGTTGAGGTTGAGTCGTGTAAAGTTTATACACTTCTGATCGTGCAGAAGTGCAGCCTCGAGGTACCCGAGGGCCAATGTTGAATACTCGGATTCCCACCAACTGAAACCCCCCCAACCACACACACACACACACCCAAAGTAGAAGAAGTCCTGGCTATTTACATGAGAGTTTTACATGAGGATGTGTCTTTACCAGGCTGTGAACGGGATCTCTCAGTCTCAAGCTATCATCAGAGCTACGGCCAGAAGACGATGTCATCGTTCCGATTTCAATAATCCCTCCATGGCCCATTATGTGCCCATGATTCGGACCCCTACGAGTCAACTCGCGCAACAACGCCTTCACATCGCCGGTACTTTATAAACAACCGAAACGCAACATCCGTCTGGAGGGTGACAACACTGAGCAGACTCCAGAAAATCCATCACTTCTAAGGGCCGACATCGAACCCCGACGACGGCACCGGTTCGAACGCGCTGAAAGCATCCGACTTTCCAGATCGACTCTGATCTAACTGCTACCGCTGATGGAATAATTTCGACGAAAATATTGGCCATCACTCACTTTTCAGTTTGTTAACTTTCGGTCGTAGTGAATCCGTCGCGTCATGTCGCCGATCCGACCCCCGAACAGCGCAAACAGGGCCTGCACGGCCAGTGCACGTACGTGCGCACGTACAAATATGGCAATCCTGAGGAACTTCGTCGGGGGCCCACCCTGTCTTGTGTGTTGTTGGTTTTGCGCATCATGTTTCGACGTTTGGCCCCGTTCGGCTGAATCGTCCGTGAGCTTCT